>VONZ01001342.1:0-137500 GCA_012976165.1 Labeo catla | reverse complement strand
CGCGCCGCGCCGCACCGGAGGAACACGATAAGACCCCGCCGTCGCCGATATCGTTTCCGCAAATTAAAACTCCAAAGGTTGGCTTTGAATTGAGGAGCGTCTGAATGGATTTGCAGCGGAAGCGTAATGAGATCCAGATTAACGGTGAAAGCTGTCGCCGACGCCTGCGTTTCTCACACGTCATGTCATGTGACCGCAGTGATGAGTGGACGTTATATATCAGAGTTTAACGCCTGTTGGTCTCTCAGATGCACATCATTACAACTACAACTAACACCACAGACACCACAGACAGGGGCGCAGCAACTGGGGGGAAAAAGGGGGCAGAGCATCAGGCCCAGAGACTGAGAGGGGCCCCACTGAGGGGGGAGCTGATTTTGAGGGGGCGCCATAGCAAATTCTGTGAAATTGGCCCAGAATCCCTAGCGACTCCACTGCCATAAAAATAAATAAATTAAAAACATTTATTTACTTGAAATAAAATAAATGCTAACTGAATTAAATTAAATGAATTATATAAATTCTATAAAACAAACGTATTTTAATTCAACAAGTTCACAAGGGAACATTTCTTATTTTATCTTACTATAATAATAATAATAATAATAATAATAATGATAATAATAATATAAAAATTAAAAAGTAAAATAAAAAATATAGACATTTAAAATATTAAATTATATTCTATAAATAAAAAAAACGTTTTGTTACTTGAAATAAAATGAATGTTAACTGAAATAAAATTAAATAAATGATATAAAACAAACTTAATTCAACAAGTTCACAAGGAAACATTTCTCATTTTATTTTACTATAATAATAATAATAATAATAATATACTAAAATGATAAATAGACATATTTAAAATATTAAATTATATTATATAAAATATCATTATTATAATAAAAATGGCAATTTGTTAAAATAGAAAAATATATAATATAAAAAAATAAAAAATAAATAATTATTATTGATATTATTGATTTTGTTATTATTATATAACATCCATATATTATTATTATTATTAATATTGTTTATTATTATTGTTGTTTATTATTATTATTATTATTATTATTATTATTATTATTATTATTGTTGTTGTTGTTGTTGTTGTTGTTGTTGTTGTTTTTACAACAACAGTACAATTACAATACTAATAGGCCTATTTATGGTTAATGTTAAACCATAGAGCTTTTATTTTGGTAAATAAAATAAATGTTAACTTAAAGTTCACAAGAAAACATTTCTCTTTTTTTTTTTTTACTATAATAATAATAATAATAATAATATAAAAATTAAATCAGTAAAATGAAAAATACAGACATATTTAAAATATTATATTATATAAATTATGCATTTTATTTTATTATAAAAATGGCCATTTGTTAAAATACAAAAAATAAATATAAAAAATAAACAAACTATTATTGTTATTATTATTATTATTATTATTATTTATTATTATTATTATTATTATTATTACTGTTATTAGTTTTGCAATACTACAACGACACTAAAATAGCACTTGATGACATAAACAAATTAATAAACCTAATGTGATGCGTATTTATCTGTATAGTTTTATACATTTTTATTTAATTTTTATGTTTTAGTACATTAAACTAAATTAATAAAATGTTGCATTGGCAACTGGCTGATTTATTGTTATTATTATTATTATTATTATTTCATATATTTATGTGTGATTTTTCAGGTAACTTTTATTTTAAAGTAATTAAAGTGTGTTTTTTAATGAGTTTAATTATTTTAGTTAACTACACCAGTGTAGAAATAGACATGCAACGTGAGATCACGTGACAAAAATAATAGTGTCATATGACAACAGTGTAGAAATATTTTAATATATTTATTATAACATTTCATTTCAGTTTTTGTACCTTTAATATTTCAATTTACCAAAATTTTTATTTAGCTTTTTTTTAGGTTTAAATATTTTACCTAAAAAAAAAATATATATATATATATATATATATGTATGTATTTTTTTTTTGTTTTTTTTGTTTTGTTTTGTTTTGTTTTGTTTTTGTTTCCCACTTTAATGCATTTAAAGAAAAAAAAAATAGTTAAAATAGCCATACAGTAGAGATAAAAACCATATTTGTAATGAAACAATCATATATTTATCACATTTAAAAAATATATATATTTTTTTATTTTTTTTTGCTGTATTTTTCAAATGAGCATTTTTAATGACTGTATTTATTGAACTAAAATAAATGTTAAAATGTAAAACAAATAAAAATGTTGCTTATCATAAGCAGAAAATACATTGCATAGTTTATGATGAATTATTTGCATCTGTTTGATTTATATTTAAATAATCATGTTTTAAAATGCATTTATTCATATTGCACAGAATCAGCAGAAATGCTCATTTTGAAAACATTTATTCTGTTGCACTGTTACAGAAATCTGAGCTGTTTTATTTATGTCTGACAGACAAATATGCATAAGATGAAGTTTATTAGTTTGAAACTGTGTCGTCCGAATGCCTGAACATTTTACATGCAGTTCAAATACATAAATCATAAATTTAGGCCTAAATATGTAGTGCACTTATACAGAAACCACTGAAGATGCAACCTAAACCCTCTCCGGATATTTGACCACCAGGCTCAAAAGAAATGAGAGCTAATTCAGTGCTTCAAGTTTGAGAATTTCATCTTGAGATGCTGAGAGCGTTTACACTGAAGATTGGAAATTCCCCGCTGGTTTTTGGGGAAATGCATGTCTGCTTGTGGAGTAAACACGTGCAGCGTGTGTTACTGCGTGTGTTAAAGCGGTTGGCGTGTAGTTTTCATGTTGTGGGCTGTAGAAATGATGCGGCTCATGTTAACGGCTCTCATCACGCGTTATCGCTCCTCGAGCTCGACTCGGGTGGGAAACTGGGTCGCGAGATCAAACTACAGCACGATAGCTCTGTAAAAACCCGGCCGGTGGAAATGATGCCTGATTATTGAGGTGATGATAGTGTCGTTTCCCTCGTGAGAAACTGGGTTACTCTAAATCATTCTCCTGCAGGCAAAATCATCATTTAACAATCACCAGCAAACTAAACTCAAGCCTGTAACCATGTCTTCAGCTCTTTGATAGTTGTTGTATTTCATATTATTAAATAAAAATAATTACATTTTTACTTGGTAAAATACATCATATAAAAATATAATATAAACAATTACATTATTAATAATAATATGCAATGTCAAAAAAATCTGTTAAATGTATAAAATAAAAATATTATTAATAAATAATTTGTTAAAAATATGTAACATATAAAATATATAATATAAAATGTAATGCAAATAATTAAATTATTATTAGTTTTATTAATATTATTATTAGTGTTAGTATAAATATCATTAAATATATATAATATACAAATATAATAATTGAATTAATAATAATAATAATATGTACTATAAAAATATTATGTATAAAATATGTATTATAATAAATATATAAAATGTATAATATAAAAATATAATAATAGAACAATTTATAATATTAAAAATATTTATGGGATATATAATACAAAATTTCAACAATTCAATTAGTAAAATGTACTATAAAAACATTATCTATAAAATTTATATTACTATAAATAATTTAATAGAAAAAAATATGTAATATTAAATGTAATGTAAATAATTAAATTAACATTATTATCAATATTAGTATTATTATCATTAAAATATATAATAATTGAATGATTAATAATAATATGTAATATTAAAAATATTATGTATGGAATATATAATATTAAAATATTACAATTGAATTAAAATACTATAAAATATATGATGTATAAAATATATATTACGATAAGTAATTAAATTGTTAAAAATATTTAATATAAAATTTAATATAAATAATTAAATTATTATTAGCATTAGTAGTAGTAGTAGCATAATTAAAATATATATTTTACAAATATAATAATTGAATTATTAATATGTAATATTAAAAATATTGTTTATGGAATATATAATATAAAAATATAATAATTGAATTAATAACAATAAATAATAATAATAATAATAATAATAATATGTGCTATAAAAATGTATAATATATTAATTGAATGATGAATAATAATATGTAGTATTAAAAATATTATTTATGGAATATAACTAGAATAAAATATAAAATAATTAATAATATAAAATATATATAATTAATAATATGTACTGTAAAGGTATTGTGTATAAAATATATATTATAATAAATGAAAAATAATATAAAATAATATAAAATATATAATATAAAAATATAACAGTTGAATTAATAGTAATATGTACTATACAAATATTGTGTTAAATATATATTATAATAAATATATTAAATATATAATATAAAAATATTAAATAAATAAATTATTATTAATTTCAATTTGTGTTTTAATTTTAATACATTTAAATGGATTTAGGGAAATCATGAAAAAACAAAAGAGGAACAGTAAAACAACAAGAATGAGACTTTGTTTTAAAGTAACCAATAGTCATTTTATTGTAACTTTTATTGTAACATTTAGTGTGAAGTATGGTCGTGTTGGACAGGAAGTGCACGTGTTTGATCTCGTGTAGTGCTGTCATGTAGTGTATGTGTTGTGGAGCACACATTTGCACACGTGTTTCTGTCTGTCGCTCTGAGCTCCAGGGGGAAACCAAGATCTTGAAGCTGAAGAACCTGAGACCCAAGGACTACGCCAACTACAGCTGCATCGCCTCCGTCAGGAACGTCTGCGGCATCGCCGACCGCAAAGTCGTCTTCAGACTCACCAATAAAACAGGTGAGACCCTTAAAGAGACGCTTTATCACTTCGAACAACTTACGATTTATATTGGTTTGATTGCTCTTTTTTTCCTCACTTTATGTCTTTTTATTTTTATTTCAGTCTTATTTTATTTCCAAGGCAACAATGCATTTTTTTAGAAACTTATTTTTAAAGTTCATTCTTGTCTTCTAATATTTAGTTTATATTTATTAATATTTTATTTTATTTTAATATTTTATTTTATTTTATTTTTTTTAATACTGACCCCACAATTCCTTACAATTCCAGTGAAACAGTTTTTCTGGACTGTTTATTTCATGAAGAGTTTTAACAATTTTACTGGACTAAAAATGCAATAAAAAAATAAAAAAATAGCTGGACACCAGACTAGACATAAATATGCAGTGTGACAAAAATAATAAAGGCATGTGACAAAAGTGTAAAAATATTTTAATATATTTATTTTTAAAAACATTTTTGTTTAGTTTTATTTCAGCTTTTGTAACTTTAATATTTCATCTTCAACTTATTTTATTTGAGTCAGATTTTCTTTTTAATAATCTTTTAACTGATTTTAACTGTTTTATTTTATTTTATTTTATTATTTAATTCAATTTAATTTAATTGAATTTTATTTTATTTTTATTTGTATATTTTCTGTTTTCATTTTATTTTAGTAAAAAAAAAAAGGTTTGTAATTTTATTGAGTGTTTTGTCATTTTTATTATTTTTTTTAATGTCTATATAATTGTTGATTAATTTTTATTAGTTTTACCATTAGAATTATTCTTATGAGCAAAATATTTGTATTTATATATAATTTAATTTATATAAAAATATTAATAAAATCATAAACTTGTAAATGTTTCTCAAATATATACATGAATGTAGTTGTATTTACATATATATATATATATATATATATATAATAATTACACACAGTACACACACATATATTAGACACACTCAAACTTTTATTTTGTAGGCGATTAATCGCGATTAATCGTTTGACAGCCTCAATTTTAGTACGTCATTTACTTTTTTTAAATTTTTTTTATTGTAGTTATAACTAAAGATGTGCACTTTCAAAATAAAAGTCATGAATGGCAGCGTTTGGTGTGTTTTTCAGCTCCGGCGTCCATAAAGCTGCTGGTTGAGGATCCGATCGTGGTGAATCCGGGTCAGACGGTTTCTCTGGTCTGCATCACCACCGGAGGAGAACCGACTCCCATTCTGACGTGGACCAGCAGCTCCGGATCTCTGCCGGAGAAGAGTCTGCTGAAGGACGGGGTTCTCACGCTGCCCGCCATCGCCTCGGACGACGCCGGCGTCTACAGCTGCGTCGCCAGCAACAACGTGGGAAACCCGGCCAAGAAATCCACCACCATCATCGTACGAGGTCAGCGTCACTTCTACACGCCGTCTGACAAACAGGCTTTAGTTCATTTGTGTCAATGAATCGTTCAAACCACTTATGATTCGCTTGTGAATCGTTCTTTAGCCAGTTTGTGTCGATGAACCATTCCAACTACTCATGATTCATTTGTGAATCGCTTATTAGCCAGTTTGCATCGATGAATCGTTCGAACCCTTTTATGATTCGCTTGTGAATCGTTCTTTAGCCAGTTTGGGTCGATGAATCGCTCAACCCTTTATGATTTCGCCATTGTGAATCGCTCTTTAGCCAGTTTGGGTCGCATGCTCGATTCGATTATGATTCATTTGAATCACTTATTAGCCAGTTTGCATCGATGAATCATTTCAAACCTCTTATGATTCGTTTGTGAATCGCTCATTAGCCAGTTTGTCGATGAATCGATCGAACCACTTATGATTCATTTGTGAATCACTTATTAGCCAGTTTGCATCGATGAATCATTTCAAACCTCTTATGATTCGTTTGTGAATCGCTCATTAGCCAGTTTGTTGATGAATCGATCGAACCACTTATGATTCATTTGTGAATCACTTATTAGCCAGTTTGCATCGATGAATCATTTCAAACCTCTTATGATTCGTTTGTGAATCGCTCATTAGCCAGTTTGTCGATGAATCGATCGAACCACTTATGATTCATTTGTGAATCACTTATTAGCCAGTTTGCATCGATGAATCATTTCAAACCTCTTATGATTCATTTGTGAATCGTCATCAAGTTTGCCGATGAATCGTTCGAACCACTTATGATTCATTTGTGAATCGTTCATTAGTCAGTTTGTGCTGATGAATCGTTCGAACCACTTATGATTCGTTTGTGAATCATTCATTAGTCAGTTTGCATCGATGAATCGTTTCAAACCTCTTATGATTCGTTTGTGAATCATTCATTAGCCCAATTGTGTTAATGAATCGTTCAAACCAATTATAATACCTTTGTGAATCGTTCTTTAGCCATCACTTCATGAATCATTCTGAACAGTTCATTCACATCATTTTGTGGTATTAAAACATTCAAACCACTTATGATTAATTTGTGAATTGTTTTTTTAGTCAGTTTGTGTCCGTGAATCAGTGCATGAATCATTCTGAATGATTCATTTGAGAATCATTCTATTGAGTCAGTTTGTATTTATGAATCGTTTGAATCACTTACAAATCATTCTGATCGGTTCATTCACATCATTTTGTGTTATTGGAACATTCAAAACACATTGCAGATCATTCTTATTGAGTCATTTGTGAATCATTTTTTTAGTTTGTAGCGATGAATCATTTAAACAAACAGATAAACACATTGATTTGCTTTGATTTCTGAACAGTAGCGGATGAGATCCGCTGTATTTGCTGTGTTCAGTCGTCCGTCTGTGTGTCTGGTGTTCAGTAGTGATGTTCAATGGCTCTTTGCTCTGAATTGTGCAGCTGATGATGTTCCTGGCGGCTCTTTCCATCTGTTAGCATGTGAATGTGGATCAGATTCATCTCAGAGCACCTTTACAGTCCGATCATTATCACAGGCACATTACAGTCCAGTCATTTGGGGAATCGCAGAAACTCACAGGACATTTTCAGCCCTTATTTCACCCCAAAAATCACAAGAAAAAAATAAGCAATCATATTTTCAGTTCAAAGAAATTGCCTATTTTGTGTGTGTGTTGGGGGGTGTGTGTGTGTATCATGCCTTTGTTTTTGGCTTTTTGGCATATTACAGCCGAAATGATTATTAGGCACCATTACAATGAAGTCATTTGGGTGAATCTCATGAAATATGGCCTGAAGAAATTCTCAGACTGTATTAAACCCTAAACTGATAAGGAAAAAAAAGCAATTATATTTTGTGCAAGAAAAAATAAAGCCCATTTTTAGGACAATACAACCTTTCTTTTTTTTTTGTCTTTTTTTTTTTTACATAGTGATTTTCTCCAGATTCTTGCTATGTTCTCATTACTATAATGCACAAATGAATTAATAAATAAATTTAATAAATAAAGTAAAACAAAATTAATGAAACAAACAAACAAACAAAGTTGTATAGTAATACAATAGAATGTATGGTAAAATACAAAATACATTAAAAAAAGAGTTTAGTATATATAGAGCTTTTATTTATTTATTTATTTTAAATCACTAAGGAAAGAACATTTATTTTTTTGTTTGTTTGTTTGGTTAGAATATCACTAAAGAGAATATTTATTTATTTATTTGTTTATTTAAAATGCCACTAAAGAGAACATTTATTTTTTTGTTTGTATGTTTGGTTAGAATATCACTAAAGAGAGCATTTATTTATTTATTTATTTATTTAAAATGCCACTAAAGAGAATATTTATTTATTTGTTTGTTTGTTTGTTTGTTTGATTGATTGTTTGCTTGTTTTTATTACAATGAAAGGTAATATTTATTTATTTATTTATTTAAACAAAAAACAAAGTTATATGTAAATACAATAGAATTTATAGTAGAATTAGTAGAATCTGTTGCGCTGGCCAGGTCATATTTTACTTCAGTATCATAATAAAATATAAGCAGTCATATTTTGTGCAAAGAAGATTAAGCCTATTTTTATTTAAAAAATAAAAATAAAATACTAATTAAAAATGTATTTATTAAATTAATTAATATTGTTACATATAAATGTGTTTATATATAATTATAAATAGAGTTTTTATTATAATTTTAAAATAAATATTATAATGTTATATTATGTGAATAATTATAAATTAATTTTTGGAAGATTTTGTACTTGCCTAAAACAATACAAACTTGTACAATTTTAAGTTTAAATTGTAAGTTATTGGGAGAAAAAAGTAATCATAGTTTGTACAAATGACCATTTATATTTTGCCATAGTGACAAAGGATATATAGCTTTATAATTTCCATTATAGTAATAAATAAAAAAATCATTTCTAGTATAATTTGCTGTATTGTATAAAAAGATGACCGTGTCCAGAAAGGAAGAATTACATTTTGAATGTGTGTTTTGAACAGTAGTTGATAACGGAGTGGTTTAGTGTTGTAACGTGTTGTGTTTTGTGTCTGTGATCAGCGTCGCTCCCTAACGAGTGGACACACAGAGTATGAGTCGCGTGTGTGTGTGTTTATGTGTGTTTATGTGTGTTTGTCACACTAGTCCTTGAAAAGCCCTCGTCGGGCCGCGTCTGTGTTCAGCAGATGGAGGCTTTACTCCACAGCCTGCCGTGACTTCGGCTTTGGCCTGTTCCTCCAGTATCCCAGCATGCTCTTGGCACGCCACGGGCCCTCCATCATGATCCTGCTCTGGATTAAAGGATCCGCTCTCCTTTCCAAAAGTGGGTCAGTTTGCAGCGTTTGGCGACACACGGCCCTGATTTTCCTCCAGCGCACGCTTTAACTTTACAGATGAATCACACATCAGACGCTCATTTCTGTTTTGACCTGCCGCGTGCTGTAACCTCACTATATTCACATGCCTTTAATTCACTCATATCATACACGTCATTTAATCGCTGCGGATTGTTTTGTTTTATATGAATGTTTAGAGTTTCTGGTCGTCACCTGAAAGCAGATTGTGATGTTTCTGGTCTGTGACGGGATCATTTGGGATCATCTTTTTGGAAATGATTGCATTTTTCTCAAATCTTCTAAAATAAACGACACTAATGAGAAGCAGAACTGATTCTTAGTGAATCCCAGTATCATCTATGTTTTGTTTATAAATAATCGTATTTTATTTATTCACTTAAAGTAAGAGGAATAAGAAATGCTATTTATTTATTTAATTATTTATGTGTTTTAAATGATATTACTGAGAACTGTTATTTATATATAACTATAAATATGTCATTTTTATTTATTTACTTAAAATAGCAGTAATGACAACTATTGTTTTATTATTATTTGTTATTATCATTTAAAATATTTTATTATTTGTTTTATTTATTTTAAAAAAACAGCAATGTGAAATGTTCATTTGTTTTTTTTTGTTAATAACAGTAATGAAGACTATTTATTAATTTTAAATAAAAGTAATGAGATCTATTTTTATTTATTTGTTTTTAATATCAGTCATTTTTTATTAAATCATATTTTTATATATGAAATGATAGTTAAGAGAACTACTGTTCATTTATTTATTTATATTATATTTTTGAATACCATAAGAGAATATTTATTTGTTTGTTTGTTTGTTTGTTTGTTTGTTTGTTCGTTCATTTATTGTTAATAACAGTAATGAAAACTATTTATTAATTTTAAATAAAAGTAATGAGATCTATTTTTATTTATTTGTTTTTTAATATTAGTATTTGTTTTTGTAAATATCAGTTTTTTGGTTTATTTATTTAATTTATTTATTGTGAATAACTGTAATGGGATACATTTATTTATTAATGTTTATATATGAAATAATAGTTAAGAGAACTACTGTTCATTTATTTATTTATTTTAAATACCACAAGAAAATATGTGTTTATTTATTTATTTGTTTGTTTGTTCATTTATTGTTAATAACAGTAATGAAAACTATTTATTAATTTTAAATAAAAGTAATGAGATCTGTTTTTATTTATTTGTTTTTTAATATCAGTATTTTTTTTAAATATCAGTTTTTTGGTTTATATATTTTTTTATTTATTGTGAATAACAGTAATGGGTTTTGTTTATTTATTAATTTTTATATATAGAATCAGAGAACATTTATCAATATTTATTTATTTATTTATTTATTTAATAATATTTACTTTATTTATTTATTTATTTATTTATTTTGAATACCACTAAAGAGAAGATTTTTTTTTTATTTTTTTTAATAAATGTAATGAGATCTATTTTTATTTATTTATTTAAAAAGCAGTAATAAGGTTTTTGGGTTTATTTCCTGTGAATAAAAGTAATGGGATATGTTTATTTATTATTTTTTATATATAGAATCAGAGAACATTTATCAAGAGAACATTTATTTATTGATTTATTTATTTAATAATATTTATTTATTTATTTATTTATTTTGAATACCACTAAAGAGAAGTTTTTTTTAAATGAATGTAATGAGATCTATTTTTATTTATTTATTTAAAAAGCAGTAATACGTTTTTTTGGTTCATTTATTGTGAAAAAAAGTAATGGGATATGTTTATTTATTAATTTATGTATGTAGAATGATAGTTAGGAGAACTACTGTTCATGTATGTATGTCTTTATTTATTTATTTATTTATCGATTGAATAACATTAAGGAGAACTTTTTTTGTTAAGCACTTTTTTGTTTTAAATAGAAAAAAATTTCAATTTTTTTTTTTTTAAACAGCTTGTGGCATTTCTATTCTTGTCATGTTTTGGAATTGTATATATGTATATACAGGTAGAAACTGTTGCACTGGTGAAAACACACTTGTGCTTTAGTTTGCTGTGTGATCGAGTGACACTCGTGTCCTGTAAGTCAACGTGTGAACGAGCACCGTCACATTTACTTTAGAGCAGACTGAGCCAGAACAGCAGGACTTTTCATCTGTAGAGACACTCGATGCACACGATGAGGATGATGAGTGTGTGTGTGTGTGTGTGTGTGAGTGACGCGTCATATGTGTGTGCCAGGTGAGTCTCTCTGGGCATGTTCGTCCTCAGGTGCGTCTCCTTGAGTAAAGTCACGGCTCAGGTAGAGCCGCCATCTGTCCCGTCACACACGCGTGTTATGAACGGCCCCGTTAGACGACACAAGGTCAGTCACGCGACCACAGACGTGTGTTCGCTCAGTTCGGCTGCTCTACACGCATAACGCAAGGGAAATTCACAGGTCAAATCATACTAAATATCCACGTTTAAGATGAATGCGGTTTGTGTTTTATAAATCGGACCAGAGTTGTTGTAGGTTTATATATTTTTTTAATTTATTTATTTTTTATATATATAGTTTTTTTTTTTAATTATTTTGTTGTGTATGTATGTGTGCTTTATTTGTTAGAAGCTAAGCTTAGTTTTGTTTTTTTGTTTTTTTTTTAATTATTGTTAGTTTTAGTCTTTCTATTTTTTGTTACATTAATCAGATTTTTTAAAGTTGTCAAATATTTTATTTGATTTTATTTTATTTTGTTGTTTTATTTTATTTTCATATTCATGCTGTATTGCACTTTATCCTTTAAGAATGTTTATATTTGTCAGCACAGTCCATTGTTATCGTGCTCTGATCATATTTAATGCAGGCAGTTTGTAAAGGTTTCAGATTTTATAACACATTATATATCTAAGAAAAAAATTAATTTGAGGCCATTTTTATTGCAGGTTAGTTTCAGGTTTTCCCAGGTTTTTATTTTGATTTCAGCTAATGTAAAGATTTTAATTTAGGGTTTCATTTTTATTTCAGTTAACAAAAAAAAATACAAATTTAGTTTGTTTTTTTTTTTAATAAAAATATTTTATTTGTACATATGTTACACATATAATGTAACAATCAACAAATAAAATAAAGTAAAATAAATTTAATTAATAAAATGAAATGAAATGGAATAGAATAGAATAGCATAGAATTTAAATGAAATAGAATAAAAAAGAAATGTAATAAAATGAAATAGAATAAAATAGAAATGAAATAGAATAGACTAGAATAGAATAGAACATAACTGAAGTGAAATTAAATGAAATGAATTGAAATAAAATATTTTTTTATTTATAAAAAAAATAGTTTTTATTTCAGTTAACACATTCTTTTTAAAAAGTTTTCCATATAGTTGTTTTTTTATTTTAATTAACAAAAAAGTTTTAAGTTTTAGTATTAGTTTAGTAGTTTTAGTTTCTGACTTCGTGTCATGAACATGATGACCTGGGTAATTGAGTTATTTGAGTCACTGAGTTATTTTGCTGAAATCACTGGATTACGTGGAAAAGAACAGCCTGTATTCACATTAGGTGAGCACATCCGCAACTCATCATATTGTGTTTGTGAAACCAAAATAAGACATTTTTTTAGGACTGGTACATTTTTTGAAATTTTTATTTATTTATTTATTTCCTTTTTTTGCATTGTGACATGAAATGATATAAAATAAGAATATTATTATTATTATTTTTTTTTAATGAAATTGAATTTTAAATATTCTAAATGTTTAAATATAAATATAAAATTTAGATAAAAAAATATAAATATATAAATACATAAGTACAAAAATATAAATATATGAATACAATATATATATATATATATATTTTATACAAATTATTAACGATATTAATAGCTCTTTAGTGTTTTGAAAAGAGCTGGACTCATTTTGCCAAGGTTGTTCTGTTGGAAAAACATCCATCCGTTTTGGCGTGATGGTTTGTTGTATTTCTATTCAGGACACGATATAGCGCGCTTGTGTTGAATGATGTGAGTTTTTTATGGAGTACAGCATGTATAGATATAGAAAGCGTCCATATCGCTCATGCAGCGGAAACACATTTCATTCAGTGAGTTTGAGATTATGAGCGATGCTCTCGTCACATGTTGGATCTTGTAATGAATAATAATGTTTCGCTCATGAATTTATTCCATGAATGTCTGACATGAATTGTGCTTTAGGTCTACAGTGTGAACATGAAAGGCTTTTATTCATTTTGAGCTCCAGTGGTGAATATATATGGTGCATTACTGTCATACATCAGTAACAGTTTTCTGATATTTTTTCTACTTTTTTATTCATTGTTCTTGACTATACATATTACATTTTCTTAATCACAATTTAAGGCATTATAAATACTAAGTTTGTATACACACAATATAAATAAATTATACATAATGTATAAATACACAAAATAAATAAATACATTGTCAATTTTGTGGAGGAAAAAAACATTCTATTGCAAGTACATATATAATGTAACAATCCACAAATAAAATAGAAATGAATTGAAATAAAATAAAATAAAATAGAACAGAATAGAAATGAAGTGGAATGAAATGAAAAAGAATAAAATATAATAATAGAGAAATGTAGTAATATGAAATGAAATAAAGTAGAAATGAAATAGAATAGGATGGAATTTAAATGAAATTAAAAAGAATAGAAATTAAATAAAATGATATAATAACAAAAGAAATGGATTAGAAATGAAATTAAATAGAATAGAATAGAATAAAATAGAATAACAAAATAACAAAATACATAGAATTAAAATGAAGTGAATTGAGATGAAATAGAAATGAAATGGAATAGAATAGAATAGAATAGCATAAAAGAACATAAAATAGAATAAGATAGAATTGAAATGAATGAAAATTGAAACGGAATAGAATAGAATACAAATAGAATGGAATAGAATAGATTAGAAATGAAATAAAATAGAATGAAATGGAAAAAGAGTCAAATGTAATAATATAGAAATGAAACTAAATAAAATGAAGTCAAATGAAATACAATAGAACTGAATAGAATAGAAATGAAATAGAATAAAAAAGAAATTAAATGGATGGAGTAAAATAGAAAAAGATTGAAAAAGAATACAATATAATAATAGAGAAACAAAGTAAAATGAAATGAAATTAAAGTAGAAATGGAATAGAATAGGATGGAATCTAAATAAAAATTAAATAGAATAGAAATTAAATAAAATAGTAAAAAAGCATAACAACATAGGAATAGATTAGAAATGAAATAGAATAGAATAGAATAGAATAACATAAAATAACATAAAATAGAATAGGATAGAATTGAAATGAAGTGAATTGACATGAAATGAAAAAGAATCAAATGTAATAATACAGAAATAAAAATGAAATAAAATAGAAGTATAATAGAATTGAATAGAATAAAAATGAAATAGAAATAAAATTAAATTAAAAAAAATTAAGTTAAATTAAATTAAATGGAATGGAATAGAATAGAATAGAATAACATAAAATAACATAAAATAGAATAGAATTGAAATGAAGTGAATTGACATGAAATAGAAATGAAATGGAATAGAATAGAATAGAAATGGAATGAAATGAAATGAAAAAGAATCAAATGTAATAATATAGAAATAAAAATGAAATAAAATAGAAATATAATAGAATTGAATAGAATAAAAATGAAATAGAAATAAAATTAAATTTAAAAAAATTAAATTAAATTAAATGGAATGGAATAGAATAGAATAGAAATAAAATAAACTGGTCCTGAAAAAATTCTTTGCTCAATCAATCTTATTTGTAGCTGTGAAATGTGTGACAGATTCACACTCACATGTTGTTTTTTGTCTTTGGTGAGTCTGTGAGTTTTGAGTTGTGCATTATTGAGGCGGTGTGAGCCGCATTATCTGCGTCATTATAACACAGCGCTGCATTAGCATCTGGAGCGTCCCGCCTGCTTTTATCTGTGGAAGCGCGAGTGTTTCTGCGTTCGCTCACACACACATCAAAGCGCCGGCCGCAGCATCAATAATGCATCTCACGAGTGCTTCTGGTGTTTGTTAACTCCTGCTTTTACAGCCTCCGCTCTCCGCCGTCGGCAGGATTGTCCCGCTTCTTTCGTAAGCTCCTCGTGTCCTTCTGCCGCATTTGTCCGGCTGCGTTAAACCCATTCAAATCCGTCCCCAAATACAAAGCTCATGGGAAATGCATGACGCGGGACGTCCTGATGGGAAAGTTGTGTTTGTGTGGAGCGTTTCATGGAAGTTTAAAATGGTTTGGTTGTATTTTTGATGGTGTAAGGACACTTTGTCTTATGGATGGAAACGAGATTTTGACTAATTCAAAAAAAAAAACGTCTCGTTAAGTGTCTAATCAGACGAACGGTCGTCTGGAACGGAAAAGGCTTGAATAGATTGCGGTTTTGTGGTGTTTCAGATCCTCATCTCCACTCATTCCACATGCAGACTGTTTAGGGCTGAATTTTTATCTTGCAAACAAAAGCGCAGTCGGAGACAAGGAAGCGTTTTATCTTCTCCCGCGTGACATTATCAGCCTCAAATGAGGAGGAGGACGTGAAGAACATGAAGAAAGCAGAAACAAAGCAGCCTGTCAGACTCAAACTGAAAGAGCAGAAAATCACGGACAGACACGCAGAGCGGCAGAACAGCTGTTTTCTATGTAAATATCTGTTAAACTGTAATTTATTTCTGTGATGCGCAGCTGAATTTTCAGCATCATTACTCCAGTCTTCAGTGTCACATGATCCTTCAGAAATCATTCTAATATGATGATTTGCTGCAGTTATTTGATCAAAAACACAGTAAAAATTGCAAAATATTATTCTAATTTTAAACAGCTGTTTTCTGTGAATATCTGTTAAACTGTAATTTATTTCTGTGATCAAAGTTGAATTTTCAGCATCATTACTCCAGTCTTCAGTGTCACATGATCCTTCAGAAATCATTCTAATATGATGATTTGCTGCTCAACAAAAATTTCTGACTATTATCAATGTTGAAAACAATATTTTTGTGGAAATGTCATGCATTTTATTTTTCAGAATTCACAGATTAATAGAAAAAGATCAATAGAACAGCATTTATTTGAAACAGAAATCTTTTGTAACATTAAAAATTTTTTTAGTGGCACTTTTAATCAATTTAATCCTTCCTCGATTAGCAAAATCTTGCTTATTTTAAACTTTTAATGATATTTCATGAGTCTGAATAAATGCACAAAGCATTCAATCATTTTTAAGCAGAATTGTTTAAAAACAAACAAAAAAATCAGTACTATATATATTGTTGATTAAAAAAAAAATTATAATTTTAAAAATAATTTAAAAAAATAATTAAAAAATAATAGATTAAATAAAAATAATTAAAGCTAAAAATGTAAATTGAAAATATAAATAAAAAAACAATAAATAGGCTAAAGCTAAAGTGCAAAATTTACTAAAACTGAAACAAACAGAAATGTCAAAACAGAAAAAAAATCTGTATTTTATAAATATTGTTGATAAAAATAATAAAAAAAAAAAACATTAAATTAAAAATTCAGTTAAAAATTAAAATACATCAAATACATTAAATAAATATAATTAAAGCTAAAAAAAATTAAATTGAAAATATAAATAAAAAGCAACTGCATAAATAGGCTAAAGCTGGAGTCCTAGATTTACTAAAACTGAATTAAACAGAAAAAAAAATTAAAATAAATAAATAGCATCTAAATCTTTTGTAACATTAGAAATGTCTTTACTGCCATTTTCATGAATTTATTGCATCCTTGATGAGTAAAATCTTGCTGACCTCAAACTTAGTTTGAACAAATGCACAAAACATTCAATCATTTTTAAGCAACATTATTTAAAAACAATAATAAAAAAATAAAAACAGAAACTAAATTAAAACTAACATAGAATAAATAAAAATAAATACATCTAAAAATTACAGCCAACAGAAATAAATAGGATAAAGTTGAAGTACTACATTTACTAAAACTGAAATAAACAGAAATTTCAAAAAAAAAAAAAAAATCCTCAAGTGAACATAACAAAATGAGTCAAACTTAAAGTTAAAACTGAAAACATGAATAAATATAAAAATAATGCTAAAACAACACTGAGACTGAAGATCATCAATCAGACGCAAGTGTTTCTATCATCCGTCCATCAAACGGCGTTTCATCACGTCTGTTTCATGTCGGAGCTCATGAGGCTGAAGATCAAGCGGAAACACCTGCTGAAGATCTTCATTAAAAACACGATGACCCTTCAGATCAAACACGACACAAAAACGCCCGCGACGCCGATCAGAGCGACTCAACATCAGCAGCGCTTTGATAAAACACAGAAACCAGATGAGTCCTGATAAAACACCACAGATCATTTGGGCAAGATGGCATATAATTGCTTGATAAAAAAAAAATAAATAAATAAATAAATCCAATTTCTCTTCAGGGCAAAATATTACAATTAAAGTCTCGTGTAAAAGCACTGACCACATTATTGCAAGTAAATTAATTCACAGCATCTGTCCTGTTTACGGTCAGAAAAATTACATCTTTTCAACTAAACAAATGACTAGATTTTATAAAGTAAAAAATTATTTAAAAAAAAGCTACATATATATATATATATATAATTTTAATAGATTTATTTTTGTTTTGATTGCAGTTTTTAATTTTTGTTTTTTGTTTGTTTTTTGTTTTTTGCTTTAATTTTAATAGATTTATTTTTGTTTTGATTGCAGTTTTTAATTTTTGTTTTTTGTTTGTTTTTTGTTTTTTGCTTTAATTTTAATAGATTTATTTTTGTTTTGATTGCAGTTTTTAATTTTTGTTTTTTGTTTGTTTTTTGTTTTTTGCTTTAATTTTAATAGATTTATTTTTGTTTTGATTGCAGTTTTTAATTTTTGTTTTTTGTTTGTTTTTTGTTTTTTGCTTTAATTTTAATAGATTTATTTTTGTTTTGATTGCAGTTTTTAATTTTTGTTTTTTGTTTGTTTTTTGTTTTTTGCTTTAATTTTAATAGATTTATTTTTGTTTTGATTGCAGTTTTTAATTTTTGTTTTTTGTTTGTTTTTTGTTTTTTGCTTTAATTTTAATAGATTTATTTTTGTTTTGATTGCAGTTTTTAATTTTTGTTTGTTTTTTGTTTTTGGTTTGCTTTAATTTTAATAGGTTTATTTTGTTTTGATTGCAGTTTTTAATTTTTGTTTTTTGTTTTTGTTTTTTTGTTTTTTGCTTTAATTTTAATAGATTTATTTTTGTTTTGATTGCAATTTTTAATTTTTGTTTGTTTTTTGTTTTTTGTTTTTGCTTTAATTTTAATAGGTTTATTTTGTTTTGATTGCAGTTTTTAATTTTTGTTTTTTGTTTTTGTTTTTTGCTTTAATTTTAATAGGTTTATTTTGTTTTGATTGCAATTTTTAATTTTTGTTTTTTTGTTTGTTTTTTTGTTTTTGTTTTGTTTTGTTTGCTTTAATTTTAATAGCTTTAATGTATTTTTGTTTTAGTTTTAGCAATTTTAGTAGTTTAGCTGCTAAACATAGCTCTAAATTTATTTCAGCTTATTGCACAGGCAATAATTTTTAAGTTTAGGTTTTTCATTAATATTTCTATTTTTTTTTATTTTATTTTATTTTATTTTATTTTTTCAGCTTTATTTCAGTGACTGTTTAGATTTAGTTCTCCTCTACTCTCTGTTTTTTGTCAGTTTGAGAATCTTTAAGAAGCAGTTCGTTGCTTATCGTCCTGTGAGTCCTGAGGTTGAAATGCGGTGTTTTTGTGGTTTAGTTGAGTGTGTTTTGTCTGTGTTTTCTGTGTTTGCAGCGCTGAAGAAGGGTCGTTTCTGGATCACGCCGGACCCGTACCACAACGACGACAACATCCAGATCGGCCGCGAGGTGAAGATCTCGTGTCAGGTGGAGGCGACGCCGCCGGAGGAGCTGCAGTTCAGCTGGCTGAAGAACGGCCGGGCGTTACGCAGCTCCGAGCGGATGGTCATCACGCAGACCGACCCCGACATCTCGCCCGGAACCACCAACCTGGACATCATCGACCTCAAGTTCACCGACTTCGGCACCTACACGTGCGTGGCGTCGCTGCGGGGCGGCGGGATCCCCGAAATCAGCATCGACGTCAACATCTCCTCCACCACTGGTGAGTCTCACACACACACACTCATCTACACACACAACACACACACAATATCACACACACACACACTGCAGATCAGACACCAGCAAATACAAATAATAATAAATGCTTAAAAAGCTGATTTTAACAGTGATGAAATACAGTAGAAGTGAACGTTATTATTTAATGCTTGTTTGTTTATTTATTTATAATGGAGCTTAACTTGTATTTATTTATATTTATTTTTCATGCATTTTTATTTATTTACATGTTTATTATAATATATTTTCATTTTTATTTAATTATTTATTTATTATATAATTTATTAATTCAATATAATGTTCAGTTATTTATATTTATATTAATATTATTAGAATTAAGATTTTATTCTAAAGTTAAAAATTATTTTTATTTATTAATATATTCATTAATTCATTCGTTATACTATTTTAAATGTATTTATAATCACAGATCAGATGTGAGGAAATACATGAACCTCATTTAATTTGTGTATTTATGTGTTCCTTCATTTTTATATTTTTTCATCATTTATTTTAAATATATTATGAATATATTTAATTTTTATATTTTATATATTTATTTATTCAATCAAATATTATTTATTTTTAATTATATTAATTATAAATACAATTTTATTTTATATGTACCTGTTTATTATTAATTTTTAATTTAAATTTTACTATTAATTTTTGTTTATTAAATTGTTTTATTACTGTTTATTAATCCATTTATTAATTCATTCGTTATAATGTAATTTCTTTATTTATATTATATAATTTGTACTCTATTATTATTATTATTATTATTATGGAGTTTAATTTTGATGTTTTATAATAATTTTATAACTCATTTTTGTTTATATTTATAATTCATTAATTTATAATGAATGATCATTTTAAATTAAATAATTTATTTATTCGTTCATTTACTTTTTCCTCATAATATAATATAATTTAATATTTATATTAAATGTACTTGTATTTATTATTTATATTTTTTTATTTAATTTAATTTTATAATTATTTATTTGCGTTTATTTATTCATTCATTCATTGTTTTAGTAATTCATAACAGAATAAAAATGTATTAATTTATTTATGTAAATTTGGTTGATCTGTTCATAAAAAAATGGAATTAATTATTTATGTATTTAAAATTAAAACATTTATTTATTTATTAGTCCATTTATTAATTAATTCATTATAATATAATTTATTTATTAATCGTTCTATAATTGTACCCCATTATAGTTTTTGTAATGGAATTTTGATGTGTTTTATAATAATTATGTAATTAATTTATATTTATATTTATATTTATATTTATTATTTGTTCATTTACTTATAATTTTTAATTAATTTTATTTTTATTTAATTTATTTACTTATTTATTTATTTCCTCATAATATTTATTTATTTATTTATTGTGGAGTTTGTTATATAATTTATTTTTATAATGAATTAATGTTTATTCATTCATTCATTCATTTGTTTTATGATGGTGTGTTATTTTCCCGTGTGGGTCACGTCCTGCAGTTTCTCACAGATGATGTTTTGTTATGTGGGTGTGCAGGAGTTCAGTAATCAGGAGTCTCGGTTGATCAGTGCACTTCCATCCACAGCGTTGTGTCGTTTTTCATTATCATCCACTCATCTCAGATCATCGGATCGATGGCGGGCGCCGGCGGAGCGTTAGCGACAGCAGACCCGTCTCAGTCATCAGGACGTCCAGCCGCTGATTCACTTACTGTCTGACCTTACGTTCGCGACAGACGCTGAAACCTCCAGAAACCTCAGTGAGATAAAGTCATTTACTCATCAAACTGTTCAGATTGAGGAATCAGTCCAGAGTATCAGTTCTAAAGCACACGAACACGCAGTCTCAAAATACATTTCAGAGAAAAAAGCGTTTCTTTATTTTTTTTATTTATTTACTCACAATACATTTATTTATTTATTTATTATCTATTTATTTATTATGTTTCATTTATTCATACTTTAATTCTAATGTAATTTGTATTTATCATTTTATTGTTTATTTGTTTATTTCAGTTCATTTACAATATTTTTTTTCATTTATTCATTCATTGTGTATTTATTAATAATATAACTTTTATTTAAATATAAATATAAATGTATATACATTTTTATATATTAATTTATATTTTAAATAAATATAAATTATTTTATTTGTAATTATTTACAATTATTTTATATTTTTTCATGTATTTACTTATTTATTTATATACATATAAATATACATTTATATATTTTTTATAAAAATACATTTATTTTAATTGCAATTATTTACAGTTATTTTATATTTATTTATTCATGTATTTATTTATTTATATAACTATAAATGTATATTCATTTTTATATATTAATATTTTAAATAAATATAAATGTATTTTATTTGTAATTATTCACAATAATTTATTTATTTATTTATTTTCACAAATATTCTTTATACTTATTTGTTTTTTTGTTTGTTCATTTGTTCAAAATATCATTTATTTATTTTAGATTTATTTATTTTCATTTATTCACAGTACATTTATTTATTTGTTTGTTATGGTTTTATTTATTCATACTTTTATTCTAATATAATTTATGTATTTGTCATTTTATTTTATGTTTATTTGTTTATTTTATTCATTTACAATATATATATTTTTTTTATTTATTCATTAGTTTTGTTTATTAATAGTATAATTAAACATTATTTATTTAAAATTAAATCCAATTTATTTTATTTGTAATTATTATACAGTTGTTTTATATTTATTTATTCATGTATTTACTTATTTATATTCACAATTTTTTTATTTTTTTGCTTGTTTGTTCATTTGTTAAAAATATTGTTTATTTATTTATTCATATTTATTTATTTATAATTCTATATTTATTAATACTAGTATTTTATATTCATTAATAATTTTTTTTTATTTTATTTCCTTTATTTAAAATTAAATCCATTTTATTTATTTCATTTGTAATTATTTTTTAAATATTTTATATGCATTTATTCATGTATCTACTTATTTATATTGACAAATATTCTTTATATTTATTTATTTTTTAGGTTCATTTGTTTAAAATATTTATTTATTTATGTATTATTAGTCGTCATTAATGAAGGACAGCTGAGAATGTCTCAGAACATGCTGAATGATCTGAGAATATGAGAAAGTTCAGCTTGAGGTGTGAATCTCCTTCATTGTTCTCCTCTTTACTCAGTTGCAGTTAATGGCATCGATCGGTGAGTCTCTGCATTAAACATCAGGCTTTTATGTGTGTTCCTGCATCATTAGCAGCAGACGATCCTCTGATGATCCGAATGTCTCCGGCGTGTTCGTGCCCTCATTAGTGTTTAGTGGAGATGAGTGTGAGTGTTGACTATAGTGTGAGCGCTGTTACAGTGTGTCGCGCTGATGTTGTGACTGTCATTAGCTCTGATCAAAGCCTCTGTTTAACCACTGTTTTAGAGAATGAATGTGAATCTGAGAGCCTGATTCCTGGGGTTTTGACGTGGTTTGTGCTGCAGAACGACAGCAGGAAGCAGACGTTTGTCTTTTTTAAGTCTCGTACTTTATTTTTCGGGATGCACAGTACAGTATATTGGTTTGCGTATCAGTGTTAGTCTGATTTAGGGCCCGATATTAATCAGATATTTACATAAAATTATTGTGTCTCGTCTTGATTACGTGAAATGAAGCAGCGTTGTGAATATTGCGGTCGTTTTAATGTGTTTTTCGATGAGCTGATAAACAAAGTCTGGTGTTCAAGTTATTATATTTTGATGAAAGATTATGTTATTAGTAAGAAAAGAAATGAAAGGGGTAAACAGAATAAATTTCGTTCATGTTCATCTGCGTGAATGTCTGTGTGGGTGCATCTTTAATCTTTAATCTTTAATCTTTAATTTTCTTTGATCTTTCATTCATTTATAATTAAAAGTTTTCTTTCTTAATTTCTTTCTTTCTTTCATGATTTAATTCTTATGTTAGATTTATTTTATTTATTCCTTTTTTTATGATGGAATTTATTTATTTGTTTATTTATTTAAAATATAATTGTATTTAGTTCTAATTTAATTTTTATTTTATATTTACTTTTTAATTTTTAATTTGTGTATAATATAATTATATTTTATTATTTATACATTTTTAAAAGCTTATTTATTTATTCATTCATTCATTCATTCATTTTAATTTTATTTTAGACCGTGGATGTATTTCATCCCTGTTTTGTGAGGTTTATCATTGTAAATTTTAATTTGATTTATTTATTTATTTATTTATTTAATTTTTCTAAAGATTACAGCAGTAGGGTCAGTTTCATGTCTGTTTTGTACATTTGTTTGTAATATTTTGTTTATTTTTTAAATTGAAAATTTTAAATATTTATTTATTTGTTTGTTTGTTTATTCATTCATTAATTCATTCATTTATTCATTTTCATTTATTTTAATTTATTTTAGACCATGTCTGTAGGTCAGTTTTGTCTCTGTTTTGTGAGATTTGTTTATTTTAATTTTTTTTTTTATTTTATTTTATTTTATAAATAAATTATATTTATTTATTGAAGTTTTCTTATGTCTGTTTTGTACATTTGTTTGTAATATTTTATTTATTTACAAAAAAGATTTATTTATTTAGTTATTCATTTATTTATTTATTTGTTTGTTTGTTTGTTTGTTTGTTCATTCATTCAATCATTCATTTTTATTTATTTTTATTTATTTTAGACCATGGCTGTAGGTCAGTTTTGTCCCTGTTTTGTGAGATTTGTTTATTTTATTTTATTTTATTAAATTATATTTATATTTATATAAAGTTTTTTTTAAAGACTATAGCAGTAGAGTCAGTTTCATGTCTGTTTTGTACATTTGTTTGTAATATTTTATTTACTTCTTTACAAAAATCTATCTATCTGTCTATCTGTCTGTCTGTGTATCCAGCAGAAGGTCAGTTTCATGCCCATTTTGTGAGCTGAAAGTCTGTTATTACGTTTTGATGAAAGATGATCAGTGAATCGTTCATAATAAACAGATGAATTAAGGCACATGAATGTTTCTCATAGTATTTGACGTGAAGCTCGTGTTCGGGTGTGTCCGAGTATTTAGGGTTGGTCCAGCGTTGGTGTTCTGTGTTTTGGGTGATCCGTTGTCAGGATTAGCGGCGCTGCTGAAGGACCCATTAGAGCTCCTAATAAAAGCGTTTAGAGGAGATTACGCCGCACGTTTGCCAGGGATTCATGCTGCGGAAATGTTTGGACTGAGAACGAGCCCAGAACATTCAGCGTTTGAGCCAAACGCACCTCCATCCTGCCGTCCACCGCGACAGCAGCGCCTAATGAAATGGACCTTTAGCACCGAAACGCTGCCAGATCTGGACAGATCTCCACATTCGCAGCACTGAAACAGAGCTGGAAAATCACAGACCAGACCACTTCATTTGTACAGCACATTTCAGACTTAATTATCATTTAGAGTGATTTACGTGTAAAAGTATATTTAGTAACATTGGCTGGTGGTGTTCATTCATTTATAATATCATTGTAATTTATTTTATATTTTATATTTATATTTTTATTTCTTCATTTAGAATAGAGTTTATGTATTATTCATATATTCATTCATTTGTAATTGAATTTTATTTGTTTATAATTTATTATAATTAATATTATATAATTTGTATTATATTAATAATTTTTATTTTATATTTATTTTCAGTAATTAATTAATTCATTTATTTATTTACTTATTTACTTCTTTATTTACTGCATTTTTTAAGTTTTGTATTTTAATGGCAATTACGCACATTTATACCAAAAATCCCAACATTGGCAGTAATTTTCGTAATTTATTTTCTTATGTAATTTAATATTATATTATTATAATTTATAATTTTTATTTTATATTTATTTATTTTTTACTTTCACTAATTCGTTAATGACATTTATTTATTTATTTAACAGGTCAATTTTTACCAATAAGGAAAGTCATTTAATGAATGTGTAAATAAATATACTAATAATTTTTAAAATAAATGAAAGTTATACAAAGTTAAACAATAAAAAAATAAATATACAAATAAATACACAAAATAGTAAATAAAAGCAAAGGGTAATAAAAAATGAATTCAAAATTAAATTTTATTACAAATTAATTACATTTAAGTTATTTGTTCCTCTATTTATTTTCCCATTATTAAATTCATTTATTTATTTGTTTATCTATATATTTACTTATTTATTTATTTTTAATTTCTGCAAGTTTGGTCCTCAAAACAGATGCTTATAAATAAATAAATAAATAAAATGAGTGATGTCAAACGAATAATCGTGATTAATCGCATCCAAAATAACTTCATTTTTATCCTAGATATCCCAACATTCAGTCATTTTCTTAATTTATTCTGTAAAAAAAAAAAAAAAAAAAAAACGTTTTTTAAAAATAAATATTATTTTATAGCATTCATGGCAATTAAGGACATTTATCCCAAATATCCCAACATTCCCATGGCAGTAATTTTCTTCATTTATTTTCTAATATAATTTAATATAATTGATATTGTAATTTATAAATTTTATTCTATATTTATTTTTTTTCTCTAATTTCTTAATAACTTTTAATTTCCCATTAATAAAAATTCATTTATTTATTTATCGATATATTTAGTTATTTATTTTTAATTTCTGCTAGTTTGGTCCTCAAAACAGATGCTTATTTATAAATAATTTACTTTGAAATGTAATTAAAAACACACAAGAAGAAAAGAGAAGAATAAATAAGATGTTTAGAATTTTTACTTTTGAGGTTTTTATATTATTACTGTTATTTTATTTTATGTCTTTATGTAATATTTTATATTTTCAGTTTTCACTTTAAATTTAGTTAATGTTTTAGTCATTTTTTATGTGTTTTTGTTACATTTATTTGTTTTTTTCCTATGTGGTATACTTCAAGTCAAACAAAAAAAAAAAAAAAGAGAAAAGAAGAAATGTTGCCTTGGCAACTGCCTGAAATAAAATGATTTTTGTTTATTTTATTTTATTGTATTATTTTATTTCAACTATTGTTTATTTCAAACAATATTATTATTATTATTATTATTATTATTTTTATTTATTTTAGTTTTTTAGTTTTAGTCGTAGTTGTGACCCTGCTCCGTAAGCTTTGCTCAGTTTCATAATTTTGGCCTCTTCTTACACAAACCAGCGTTTTTCTCGCTCATTAGCCGCTAGATTCGTTTCTTTAGTCGCAACTGCTCCGTTAATGATTTATTCAGGAGGCGTGTGCGAGATTTTCTCCTGCGATAGCAGAAGGGCTAAATAATGACGAAACGCGTGGAACGGCGAGCGGCCTGTTTCTCATTCTCGGAGCTAAAACACAATCAATCTTCATTCCGCTGCCGCGTTAATGAAGCCGTAGCACGAGAGACGGACGCTTCTATCTGCCGCCGAGCAATTAATCTTTGCATTAGTCGTTACGTTTCAATGTGCTGTGATAATGAGGACTCGGAGAGGACGGCCAGAGCCTCACATACGCGTTCAATCAAGCTCGCGCTCGCTTCGTCCTTTGGCGTGACTCCTGGCTTTATCAAACGCCAAATCCAAACTATTAGTTCTCTCTGCTTTCAATTTCACCTCATTTATCTGCTGCGGTGAAACAAAGGAAGCGCTTAATGATCCGGAGCCGCGCTCACACGCTCAGATGATCGGATGATGCTTCTGTCGGGAAAATACACCGTCCATCAGGCCTTAAATGAGTAGATTTACAGTCATTTACAGCTGGAAAAAACTGAAAATTTGCCAAACGGATTTGTAGAAACGTGTCATTCCGTCACTGTCTCACTAATGGATCCTCTGCAGTGAATGGGTGCCGTCAGAATGAGAGTCCAAACAGCTGAAAAGTCTCACACATCAAAATCCAGCCACATGTTTGTTTAGAGCTGTTTTGGCTTGTAAACGCTGCTTGATCTGTGCAGATTTCTCTCCTGATTCAGACCAGAACACTTTTTCGGATTTTATTTTATTTTATTTTATTTTAGCCAGTAAGGAAAGTCGTTAAATGAGCACACAAATAAATATCAAAATAATTTTAAATCTATTTTTTTTAATAAGTTTTGCATTTTCATGGCAATTAAGCACATTTATCCCAAATATCCCAACATTCCCTTGGCAGTGATTTTCTTCATTTATTTTGTTAAAAAACACAGAATCTCTCCTGATTCAGACAAGACCACGTTTTATATTTATTATTATTATTATTATTATTTTATTTTTGCATTATTTAAGTTTTGCATTTTCATGGCAATTAAGCACATTTATCTGAAATATCCCAACATTCCCATTGCATTAATTTTCTTCATTTATTTTGTAAAGAAGAAATATATATTTTATTTTATTTTATTTTATTTTATTTTATTATTTTTAATATATTTATCTATTTATTAATTATTTTACTTTTGCATTTTTTAAGTTTTGCATTTTAATGGCAATTAAGCACATTTATCCCAAATATCCCAACATTTCTTTGGTGGTAATTTTCATTTATTTTGCTAAAATAATAATAATAATAATAATAATAATAATAATAATAATAATAAAAGATTTCTCTCCTGATTCAGAACAGACCTTTTTTTGTATTTTATTTTATTTTATTTTATTTTATTTTATTTTATTTTATTTCATTTTATTTTATTTTATTTTATTTTATTTTATTTTATTTATTTTGCATTTTTTAAGTTTTGTGTTTTCATGGCAGTCATTTTCTTCATTTATTTTGTTAAAAAAACAAAAAAAAAACTGATTTCTCACCTGATTCAGACCAGACCACTTTTTCGTATTTTATTTAATTGAATTTTATTTATTTATTTATTTATTTATTTTTGCATTTTCATGGCAATTAAGCACATTTATCCCGAATATCACAACGTTCCATGGCTGTAATTTTCTTCATTTATTTTGTTAAAAAAATTAATGAATAAAATCTAACAAATGTACAAACAAACGAACGAATGACCAAACAAAAGATTTCTCTCCTGGTTCAGACCAGACCATTTTTTCGTACTTTATTGTGTTTTATTTTATTTTATTGTGCAAATATGCAATTAAACACATTTGTTCCAAATATCCCAACATTCCCACGGCAGTCATTTTCTTATTATTTTATAGTATTGTAATTAAAAGAAAAAAAAAATGGTTATACTTTTTTTTTTGTATTATTATTATTTTATTTATTTATTTATTTTTTTTTTAGTTTATATATGTATATATATTTAGTTACATATTAAAAAAAATGGTTATACTTTTTTTTTGTATTATTATTATTTTATTTATTTTTATTTATTTATTTATTTTTTAGTTTATATATGTATATATATTTAGTTATATATTAAAAAAAATGGTTATACTTTTTTTTTGTATTATTATTATTTTATTTATTTTTATTTATTTATTTATTTTTTAGTTTATATATGTATATATATTTAGTTATATATTAAAAAAAATGGTTATACTTTTTTTTGTATTATTATTATTTTATTTATTTTTATTTATTGTATATATATTTAGTTATATATATATATATATATATATAAACAAATAATCTGCATTACCGAAAATCATAATGCTTAGCGATTTGTGAATCTAAATTCTAAAAGACAGTATATTGTTCTGCATGATGGTAGTGTAACAAGAATATGTTTGTTTCCCTTCAGTTAATGGTATTTTGACGGTCATGAAAATAGTGCAGATGTGCTTGGTTTTCTTAACTAATATATATATATATATGTCTCTCTCTGAGGTGTGTGTGAAGTGTCTTGATGAGATTCTGTGTGACGGCGAACAGACTCGCGCTGACAGTGATGGGCTGATGTGTTGCCATGGCGACGCAGACGTGATGTCATTTCCCCCTCGTCTCCGAGGACTCTGGCGCTTTATTTATTTATTTTTGTCTCGTCAGACGCGCGGCGCTTTCATCTCCTCACGTACGGCGACAGCTGAAGGATTTCTACAATTTACTGTGTTTATTCCGATAGAAACGATAGTATAAAAGACAGCGGGAGATGATTTAATTCCAATCCGTCAGACGAATAATAATCAGACCTTCGGCTGAAAGAAACTCGGCACTGACGAGTCTGAAAACTTTACAAAAGCTTGAAAAGACTTTGACTAGTAAGTAAACAAGATCATAAGGAAATCAAAATGAGCTAAAATAAGAAGATAAAAACAAGGGGGGAAAAAATAATTTCAGCTCGTTAAAATAAAAAAAATTTTCTCTATTTGAAATAAAATATAAAAATAAGTGAAAATAAGTAAATAAAATAAATACTGCTTTTATAACTAAAATAAAATAATAAAGCGCTTAGACATACTTTATTTAAAAATATATATATTTTTAATTCTTTGAAATCAAAAATAAAATATAAAAAAATAAGCGTGTTTTATTTCAGCTATTAAAGCACTTAGACTTCTTTTATTTCAGCTAGTTAATATAAAAATAATTTTCTTCATTTGAAATAAATTATAAAGATAGTTAAAAGTAATTAACTAAAATAAATAGTGCTTTTATAGCTAAAATAAAAAAAAATAAAGCACTTAGACTTATTTTATGTCAAAAGATATGTTTTACATTTTTTCTATAAAAATAAATAAAATATAAAAACGTAAGCTTATTTTATTTCAGCTAGGTAATATAAAAATAATTTTCTTCATTTAAAATAAATTACAAAATAAATAACTAAAATAAAGACTGAGTTTATAAAATAAAATATTGCAGTACTTAAACTTATTAGGTAATATAAAAATAATTTTCTTATTTTTAAATAAAACAAAAATAAGTGAAAATAAATAAAATAAATACTTCTTTTATATCTAAAATAAAACATTAAGCACTTAGACTTATTTTATTTGTAAAAAAATATAGATTTTTTAAAATAAAAAATAAATACAATATAAAAAGTTATTTTGTTTCAGCTAGTTGTCATGGCAGCATAAAAACATTTTATTATTTAAAATAAAATAAATTTAATTATTTGAAATATTTGCATCATAAAGGGCATCGTTCGGCTCAAACGAAGCTTTGGTTTTTATCCAGAACGAGTCGTGAAAGTGAAGGAGGTTTGTGACCGCTGTCTAATGTCTAATGCACTGCTGTTCAACACGTCTCCATTACAGTAACAGCTTTTCATTACAGTGTTTTCTGTTTCTGATAATGGCCTGGAATAACATGCATTATTAATACACAGCGGCTGCACAAAAACCCTGTTTTTATTATGATCAGAGATTCAGTCTTCATCTGTTTTTCATTCTTTAAAATAAAATAAAATAAAATAAAATAAAATAAAAACTTATTTTAGCTGGTTGCCTAGTAAACATAAAACAATTTTGAAAAATAAAATATTAATAAATTAATAATTTAATTTCAAATAAAGATTTTTCTCAATTAAAAATGTAAACTTAATTAAAAACAACAAAAACAAATAACTTAACATTTAAAAATAAGTAAATAAATAAAACTAGTATTTAGGTTTTATTTTCCTATTAAAAATCTAAAAACTGAACACATTTACTTGAGATCCATACTGTAAAAATAAATAAATAACATTACTGAAATAAAATACAAGAAAAACTAAAACTAAATATAAAAAGCCTAAACTTATTTTATTTCAGCTAGACACAAAGGCTTCATTATTTGCGATAAAAACATCATTGTTTGAGATTAAATGTTAAATAAATAAATAAATAAATAAAATAAATAATACTTAATTAATAAATATATATATATATATATATATATATATTATAATATAAAAAGCTTAAACTTTTAAAAATTTTATTTCAGCTAGATGTCAAGGTAATATATAAACATTTTCATTATTTGAGATAAAATAAATAAATAAACAAACAAATAAATAAATAAAAGGTTAAACTTATTTTATTTTAGATGCCAAGGCAACATAAAAACATTTTGATTAATTAAAGGAAAAAAATAAAACATAAATAAATAAATAAAACATAAGAAAATTAAACAATATAATAAGGCAATATAAAACAATTATTTGAGATAAAATTTAACTAATAATAATAATAATAATAATAATATATAAAGCTTACGCTTATTTTATTTCAGGTAGACACCAAGACAACATAGAAAATGTTTTCATTATTTGATTAAAATAAAAAAGTAAAATACAATAAAAATAAAATTAAATAATAATAATAATAATAATAATAATAAAATAAAATATAAATGCCAAGATGCCAAGGTAGCATGTAAAAAAAAATATATGAAAAAAAAAATAAATAAATAAAAAATAATAATTACAAAAAATATAAATATTAAAAATGCATTTAAAAAAAACAAACATAGCATTTAAAATATATTTTGCCCTCCGTATAAGCATCACTTGTAGTCAGAAGGTGTTTGTATAGAAACTGGAGACATTCATGTGATCAGTTATGAAGAGTGGAGTTGTGAAGTGTGAAGTGTGAAGTTCTGTTGTGGAATTGTTCACTGCTGTTATTTCTGATGTGGTTCGTTGGACTTGTTCTTCATCATTCGCTCATTAGTTTTTTCCGTGGCCGCGTTCGGCTCATAAACACACGCAGACTCACGCGATGACCGTCCTCCGCGGCCCCGTCTGCTGCCTTTCTAGAGCCCCATATCAGTCCCTCCTCTGTTTTTCTCTTTCTTAGTTCCTCCGAACCTGACCGTGCCGCGGGGCAAGTCTCCCATGGCGGTGCGGGAGGGCGAGACGGTGGAGCTGGAGTGCCTTGTTTCAGGGAAACCCAAGCCCATCATCCTGTGGTCGCGGGCGGATAAGGAGGCGCCGATGCCGGACGGCAGCATGCAGACGGAGAGCTACGACGGCGTCCTGCGCGTCGTCAACGTGTCGCGCGAGATGAGCGGATCCTACCGCTGCCAGACCAGCCAGTACAACGGCTTCAACGTCAAACCCAGAGAGGCCGTCATCGAGCTCATCGTGCTCTGTAAGTGCCACGTCGAAAAATCACGTTCTTAATCATTATCTATGTCTTATTTTACAATTAAAAATATTAAAAAAAACTCTTGAAACAAGTACATTTACTTGAAACCTGTACAGCAAAAAATAAATATATATATATATATATTGAAATTGATTTTTAACTATTTTTAAAAATATACCAAAATATATTTGCTTAAATATGTTTCAAAACATATTTAAGTGAATGTATTATTTAGCTTCATTTTTAAATATGTTTTAAAAATAAAAGCATTTTTAAAAGCATGTGAAAATTGCGATTTTTTTTTTTTTTTGAAAATACCCATATGGCCAAAAAAAAATAAGAAATACAAAAAATATACAAAAAATAAATAAATAAATACATGTGTTTAAAAGCATGTATGAAAGGATGTGGTTGCCATATGGCAAAAAATGTATATTTTCAAATATATTTTTAAATAATAATTTTAAAACAAGCTAAGAAATAATTTTGCTAAAATATGCGTCAAAATATATTTATGTAAATATATTTTCTATGCATATATTATTTGCCTTTGTTATTTAAATATGGTTTAAAAAATAAAAACATTTTTAAAAGCATGTAAAAATATATTTTGCCTATATATATCAATATATTTCAATATATACAAAAATAAATAAATAAATAAATAAAAAATATATATTTTAAAAAGCATGTTTGCCCTATAAATAAAATCTAAATATTTTCAAATATATATTTTTTTAATAAAAAAGCTAAAAATTTTTTTTTTTTTTTAAATTTATGTAAATATATTTTCTATGAATATATTATTTGTATTTGTTTTTTAAATATGTTTTAAAAATAAAAAGCTTATTTTTAAAATAAGAAAAGAGATACATACTTTAAATACTTTTGCTAAAATTATTATTAGTATTTGATTTTTTTAAAATACGTTTTTATAAAATATTTAAATATTTAAAAAATAAAATATTTTAAAAAGCATGTAAAAATATATTTTGCCTTCCATGTAGCATGTATGAAATATATAAATATATATTAAAAAAGCTACAAAATTGTTTTGTTAAAATATGTATATATAAATATGTTTATATATTGTTTTGTTAAAATGTTTATATATATTTTTTTTTTCTTTTACTATATATTTTTTTTTTGATTTTTAAAAATATAGTAATATATAATATTTTAGAACCATTTAAAAATATAGATGTTTTGCCCTCCTTATATTGTTGCCTATACTGTGAACCTACCCACATGCTAAAAAATATATTTTCTTTTATTTAAAAATGTTTCAAAATATACAAAAAAATGTATATTTTTTGTAAAATTTAAAAATATAAATATGTATATTTCAGTCCAAGAAAATATATTCACATTTAAATAAAATCCCACATATATGTTTAAATACATTTAATAAAATATAAAAATAATCCCAAAAATATTTTAGCTAAAATGTGTTTTAAAATGTGTTTTTATACTGTCATCATGGTTAAACCCTTTTTAAAGCATTATATTTCTACGTTGCTCCGTTTAGGGTGTAAAATCAGTGTGTAAAATGATCAGTAAATAGATTTGACACATGCATTTACACACTGAGAACGTGAACACCTGCCGTTGCGTCGTTTTTAAGACGTCATGTGAAGTAGTTCAATGCTTTTTTTTTCTCAAATAAAGGTTGGTCAAACGGTTCCAGGTTAGTGAGTCGTCACCAGTGTTTTTTTTGAGCTGTTATGAATCGCTGTGAATGAATCTCCATTATAACTTGAAAATAAAACCAGCTGATGAGTCACACAAGTCCTTTCTGTTTTTGAGAAGTGTGTTCAAGAACTCGTACTGTTCTTTCCTGTCGAGGAGCTGAGAGTGTGACAGACGCCGTTCCTCTGTCTGACGGGAGTAATGCGTCGGTTAGTTGGTTAGTATGTTCTGTATGCGCGCTTATACTCATTCAGATTTGAGGGTTGAGATGTTGAGGGAAGCGTCGTGTGCTGGAGGACGGTGTGAATTCACGCTGAGAGATAAAGCGTCTCCGCCGCGCCGGTGAGGAGGACGTGTGAACGCCACGAGAGAATGACTTTCCTGACTCGCGGCGGACGTGTTAATGCATCACGTACACTCACAACATCTGCTGTTCTCCTCATCCAGAGACACACAACTCTGCTGGGGTTTGTTTGTTTGATTTTTTCATTTCTGGAGATCCGGTGCAGTGGCTCAGTCCAGGAGGTCTTTTTTATTTGTTTTTTTTTATTAAACATTAAATACTGCAATTTATCACTGATTCTTCAATTCTGGTGTTTTAGATTCTCTAGTGTTTTTTTCCCTTAATTTATTATAAATATATGTGCTCAAGTTTGGCGCTTTTACCAGAACAAGCTGGTAAATGAATCTGGTCATCTTGTGATTTTTCGGGTTTGATAAACATATTTTACGTGTTTTAGTGTTTGCATTTTTAGTAAATCAACCTAAGCATATTTATTTCTTGGCAAAATTTTCTATTTAGTGCTTTTAGAACTTCAGCTTTTAATATTTGTCTAATATTTATAATATTTGAACATTTGTAATTTAACCTCTAATATTTATAAGCTTAAATTAATTTTTCAGTTTTAGTTTTAGTAATTTTAGCTCTTCAACTTAAGCATATTTATTTCAAGGTAAAATTCCTCATCTTTAATAAACTTTTTTTAGTTACTGAAAACTATTTGAACAAAACTAAAACACAGTCTTTCTTTCTTTCTTTCTTTCAGTTTTAATTTTAATAATTTTAGTACTCCAGCTTCTAAAATATTTAACTAATATGTCTAATATTCTAACATTTGTAAAGTAACCCCTATATTTATAGGCTTAAAATTATTTGTTTTAGTGTTAGTAATTTTAGTACTTAAGCATATTTATTTCAAGGTAAAATTCCTAATTTTTAATAAAAGTTCCCTATCTGTCGTACACTCCGAGTTGTGTCGAGTAGTGTACGACACTAGGGGTCGCTCTTGAGAGCCCAAACACCTCTGACAGTTTTGAGAAAGGCCAATGAAAATTGGGTGTGCAGATTTGCACAGCTGGCCACGCCCCGGACATCCGGGTATAATAGGGCAGCGTGTGCATCTGCTCACTCGTTCTGTTCTTCGGAGCCGAATGCAGCGTCTCTGCGTGAGATGTAGCAACATTCACCTCTCTCGTCGTTGGATCTGCAGCACAGACAGCGGTCTCTCCCTCTCTAGCACAGCCTGTGTTGTGAGAGTCCCCTGGGTGCGTCGACGGCGATCTTGAAGAGCAATCTTCCTTCTATGGGTGATTTCTCTGATAGAGCTGGCACGGTAGGATTGTGTGTTGGTTAACATATCTTTCCCTCCGTGTCATCCTGGTTGCGGCTTACCTTCCCAAACGATCGACATGACCGTTGTGTTCAGTGTTGAGTTATGCTCACGCTGATGCAGCGCTTGTTGTTGACTCATGTTTTGCTTGCGAGAGCTCGATCATGGACGCGCTTGCTCGTCAGCCGCGTGCTTTACGTGAAGCCGCGGCTCACTCCGACTGCTTCCCGCTCCGGTCCTTCTACTTTCGGGTACGAGGCCGTTGCGATGTGCGTCGGTAACGAGCATTAGGAAGCAGGGAAGGCTCTGCCGGGTGAAAACCCCGCAAACCTCTCGCTCCTCGCGTCCCTCGATCCAAACGATCAACACGACCGTTGTATTCAGTGTTGAGATTCTCACGCCGATGCAGCGCTTGTTGTTGATTCATGTTTTGCCGGCGAAAACATGACCTGGGCGCACGAGCCGTATGCTTACGTTCCCGACTGCTACCCGCTCCGGTCCTTCTACTTCCGGGTACGAGGCCGTAGCGATGTGCGTTGGTGACGAGCATTACAAAGCAAGGAAGGTTTTGCCGGGTGAAAACCCCGCCAACCCCTCGCTTCGTGCGTCCCTCGATTGAGTTTCCGGACAAGTTTGTTAGTCTGTCTCAGTACAGCTGACTTTCTTATTCAGAACTCCTAATTGGGCGGAAATGGTTAGCGGCAGCATCGCTAAGGAAGGGCGTGAACTATTTGAAGCAGAAACTTCAGCTGAGCAAGCCTCTACGGGGGACTGATTTTCAGTTTGAGGTGGATGCAAAAAAAATGGCGGCCGTGCCTGAAACGGGAAGCCAAGAAGGGGCTGGTTAATAGACATCTGGGTAACGACCTGTACGCTCGTTTCCAGTGTCTGTTTCCCGGTAGTGCACGGAAGTGGTGAAATCGCGGAAAGCCCATTTAAAAAAATGGTCAGAACGTGATAAACCAACTTCTCCTCCTTCACCACTCTCGATGGGGGTCCAGCGAGGGGGTTTCAGAGGTTCCCCCAGGCGGAGGGGGCGATTGCAGTGTACTCCCTGCTAATCGCCGCCGCTTGTGAGATTCCTTCCAGAACTCCCGTTCAGGGCCTGTAAGTTCTTCCGGGCAAGGCTTACATGGCTTCTGGACAGGCTGCGTCCGCCTTACATACCACGGCCATCCTCTGGGTGTTCAGGCCGTGGCGTTGCGAGCTCAGTACGAGGGTGGTTCCAACCTAGAGCTGTGAGTCGTGGCACACGCTCTAGGAAGGGCGATGTCTACTTGTTGGTCCAGGACCGCCACCTGTGGCTGCACCTGTCAGAAATGCGGGAAATTTGAAGTCCGCTTCTTACCCCCCATTTCCCAGGTTGGTCCTTCTGGCAACACCGTGATAGAATTTGCAGCGAAAGTCCTTCACGGTAGGAGCAGACAGAGCCGCGGGTCAGGGCTCCGGCCCTCTACCCCCGACTACTCCTGTCTGTTCGTCGCCACGGACGGTCCCCTATAGAACTCCTGAGGCCCCGCGACAGCCGGGCCTCCGGCCTGACCGCCCAGCGGTCAGAGATCTTGTGGGAAGGTGGCAACACAAGCTTGTCGGTAGGCTTGCTAGAACCCTCGTTAGGCTTCTAGTTTTTCTTCTGACGAAGCAATCCAGAGCAGGCGGGCTAGCTGACCCGTCCAGATCCACTCTCGACCCGGGGATGAGAGATGGATTCGGCACAAACTCTGCATAATGGCAAAGACACACCGAGCTCTTGGGGCTTCATCTCCAAACACGGCGTTCTCTGCCTTATTCAGCCACGACATTCCCATTCCAGGTACGTCGGGTATAGTTCCCTGAGACCTGAAGCTTCTCAGAACTACCTGACTTGGCTATGCAACTCAGGTTGCAAGGCATCCGCTAAGGTCTACGGCATTCTCTTATAAATCGACTCAGGGCAAGAATGCTATGGTCCCTTAAGCGGAGATCGCAGCCCCCCTGGGAAGGGTGCGATAGATCCTATCCCCTCAGCCAAAATGAAGGAAAGGGTTTGCCGACCCCTACTTCATTGTACCAAGATGGGTGGTTGACTCATACCAATCTTAAAACAGAGGTTTTTGAATCGGGCCCTTTCTCAAGCTCCCGTTCAAACATTAGCCCTTGAACACACATTCCTTGTGTGTCAGGGCTTAAGATTGGTTGATGGCATTGGACCTGAGCGACACGTACTATCATGTCTTGATCCTCCAAGACTCTGTCTTCGAGATCAGGCTCATCAGTACAAGGTTCCCCCTGCGGCCTATCCCTGCCGCCCTGCGCCTTTACTAAGGTAGCGGGGACTGCCCTTGCCCCCCTCAGGGAAGTGGGCATCCGCATTCTCAATTATCTTGACGACTGGCTATTCCTAGCTCACTTGTGGGATATGGGTTGCGTGCACAGGGACATGGTTCTCAACCATTGGCCCAGTTGGGACCTCGGGTCAACTGGGAAAAGAGCAAACTCTCCCCGGCACAGAGGATCTCTTTTCTCGGCGTAGAGCGGGACTCGGTTAGTATGTCTGCGCGTCTCTCCCCAGAGCGTGCACAGCCAGTTCTGAGGTGTGTGGCAACACTCAGATGCGGGTCAGCGGTCCCCCTAAAACAGGTTCAGAGGCTCCTAGGGCACATGGCATCCTCAGCCGCGGTCCCGCCGTTGGGTTTGATGCACATGAGACCGCTGCAGCACTGGCTTCATACTCGAGTCCCCAGGTGGGCGTGGCATCGAGGCACATTTCGAGTGAACATCACACCATCGTGTCGCCAGACCCTCAGCCCTTGGACAGACATTATGTTCCTACGGTCAGGAGTTCCCCTGGAACAGGTGTCCAGACGCATCGTTGTCACCACAGATGCTTCCAAGACAGGCTGGGGTGCCACCTGCAATGGGCAGGCAGCTTCCGGGGTCTGGACAGGCCCCCGACTGTTTTGGCACATAAATTGTCTGGAGTTGTTGGCAGTGCTCCTGGCCCTGAGGAGGTTCCGACCTATGATTCAGGGCAAGCACGTGTTGGTCAGGTCCGACAACACTGCGGCTGTGGCCTACATCAACCACCAGGGCGGTGTACGCTCCTTTAGCATGTCACAACTAGCCCGCCACCTGCTGCTCTGGAGTCAACACAGACTCAAGTCTCTACGAGCCACTCACATTCCGGGCGAAGCCAATCGTATGGCCGATTCCCTGTCACGACAGGTTTCGCTCGGAGGCAAGTGGAGACTCCCACCCCAGTCGGTCCAACTGATTTGGGATCGATTCGGCCAGGCACAGGTAGATCTCTTTGCCTCACCGGAATCCACCCACTGCCAGCTGTGGTACGGTCTAACCGAGGCCCCCCTCGGTATAGACGCACTGGCACACAGTTGGCCGAGGGGCCGGCTCAAGTATCCGTTTCCCCCAGTGAGCCTCATCGCACAAACCTTGTGCAAAGTCAGGGAGGACAAGGAACAGATTCTCTTGGTGGCCCCCTTCTGGCCCAACAGAACCTGGTTCTCGGACCTGGTGCTCCTGGCATCAGCCCCTCCCTGGCGCATTACTCTGAGGAAGGACCTCCTTTCTCAGGGGAAGGGCACAATTTGGCACCCGCGCTCTGATCTTTGGAACCTCCACCTATGGTCCCTGGACGCGACCAGGAGGACTTCAGAGACCTTTCACCTTCAGTGGTAAACACACTTCTACAGGCAAGAGCCCCCTCTACCAGACGGCTGTATGACCTAAGATGGCGCATCTTTGTGAACTGGTGTTCTTCCCACGGGAAGGCCCCACGGAGTTGTGGCATCAAATCAGTGTTATCCTTCCTTCAAGAAGGCCTGGACAGGCACCTGTCTGCCTCAACACTCAAGGTTCATGTCGCAGCTATATCAGCTAATCATGACTTGGTGGGGGCAGATCGGTGGGGAAACACGATTTGATAATCAGGTTTCTTAGAGGAGCCCGGAGGCTGAACCCTCCTCGGTCGCATCTCATCCCCTCTTGGGATCTTGCTGTAGTTCTCCAAGGTCTACAACAAGATCCATTCGAGCCCCTTCAGTCAGTCGAACTCGATGCTCTCTCCTTCAAGACGGCTCTTTTGACTGCGCTCACTTCCATCAAAAGAGTGGGAGACCTCCAAGCCCTCTCCGTGAACAGTTCGTGCCTGGAATTCGGACCAGCGGACTCTCACGTTGTCTTGAGACCCCGGCCTGGATATGTGCCCAAGGTCCCCACCACTCCTTTCAGAGATCAGGTAGTGACCTTGCAAGCTCTCTCTTCCCAGGAAGATGACCCCACCCTGACCTTGTTATGCCCAGTCCGTGCCCTGCGCATCTACATGGAACGAACGCAGCCCTTCAGACGTTCGGAGCAGCTCTTTGTTTGTTATGGAGGACAGCAGAAGGGGAAAGCTGTCTCCAAACAGAGGATCTCCCATTGGCTGGTAAACGCGATCCGTTTGGCCTACCTGGCCAGAGGCCTACCCTGCCCTCTGGAGGTAAGAGCCCCCTCAACCAGGGGCATCGCTGCCTCAGCAGCCCTGGCGAATGGGGCCTCATTAACAGACATCTGTAGAGCTGCGGGTTGCGCTACACCTAACACATTGCCAGATTTTATAATTTGCGCACGGAACCAGTGTCAGCTAGAGTCTTGATTGCTAACTCTTGACTCAGCACACTGGTTGGTGTAGAGCGTGCATAAAGCGCTTCCCCTAATGGTGATTACGCTTCTGAGTTTCAGTAGGTTTCCTGATGCGAACCCTGGACACCATCTCCATCTTTGGCACTTCTGCACATGGCAGAGTTTAGCGGAGAAACTCACTATGGAATCCCTTCACAAGGTATGAATACCCTTATTTTGATTGGATTGTGCCCCATATGTAGTGGCTCCTTATGTGGCCCCATATGTGTATTTCCACCTATAACTCTTGTGGTGCGGTGTTTTCCCCTGAGAACAGGTTCTCTAGGATCTGAGTCTGGCTGTCTTCCCGGGTGTGAGACCCACCTCAGGTCCCATGTCTAACTATGTCACTCTAACCCCCCCGTCGGGCAGGTCGTGAACTCCGTAATGTCTTTCCTTCGGGAGCAGGCATTTTTCCCAACGATCTCAAGACACTCAGCCGCCCTTGAGGGAGGCCCGGCTGCAGGACCCCGCTGTACAGGTCAGTCATTGGACGTTGGATGGTCACAGAGGAGGTGAGCTGCACTTACGTTAACACGTTGCCCTGTTACTTCTGCACTTGTCTCTCGTGACGCGGTCAGACATGTGGCGTGTTTTTAAGGGGACCCCTAGTGTCGTACACTACTCGACACAACTCGGAGTGTACGACAGATAGGGAACGTCTCGGTTACGTATGGTAACCCTCGTTCCCTGATGGAGGGAATGGAGACGTTGTGTCTCCCATGCCACATCTCTGGTCCGCCTCTGAGTGAGCTGAGACGCTCGGCTCCTCAGAATCAGAACGAGTGAGCAGATGCACACGCTGCCCTATTTATACCCGGATGTCCGGGGCGTGGTCAGCTATGCAAATCTGCACCCCCAATTTTCATTGGCCTTTCTCAATACTGTCAGAGGTGTTTGGGCTCTCAAGAGCGACCCCTAGTGTCGTACACTACTCGACACAACGTCTCCGTTCCCTCCATCAGGGAACGAGGGTTACCATACGTAACCGAGACGTTTTTAGTTACTGAAAACAATTTTAACAACACTAAAACACTGTCTTTATTTATTTTTATTTATTTATTTATTTAAATTTCTATATTGATTTTTTTATTTCTGTTTTAATTTAATCATTTTAGTGCTTCAGCTTCTAATATTTATCTAATATTTTTAATATTCTAACATTTGTAATTTAACCTCTAATATTTATAAGCTTAAATAATTTTTCAGTTTTAGTGTTAGTAATTTTAGTACTTAAGCATATTTATTTCAAGGTAAAATTCCTCATCTTTAATAAAAGTTTTTAGTTACTGAAAACTATTTGAACAAAACTAAAACACTGTCTTTATTTATTTTTATTTATTTATTTATTTAAATTTCTATATTGATTTTTTTATTTCTGTTTTAATTTAATCATTTTAGTGCTTCAGCTTCTAATATTTATCTAATATTTTTAATATTCTAACATTTGTAATTTAACCTCTAATATTTATAAGCTTAAATAATTTTTCAGTTTTAGTGTTAGTAATTTTAGTACTTAAGCATATTTATTTCAAGGTAAAATTCCTCATCTTTAATAAAAGTTTTTAGTTACTGAAAACTATTTGAACAAAACTAAAACACTGTCTTTATTTATTTTTATTTATTTATTTATTTAAATTTCTATATTGATTTTTTTATTTCTGTTTTAATTTAATCATTTTAGTGCTTCAGCTTCTAATATTTATCTAATATTTTTAATATTCTAACATTTGTAATTTAACCTCTAATATTTATAATATTTAATTTATTTGTGCTTCAGTTTTAGTTTTAGTAATTTTAGTACTTCAACCTAAGCATATTTATTTCAAGGTAAAATTCCTAATTTTTAATAAAAGTTTTTAGTTACTGAAAACAATTTTAACAAAACTAAAATACTGTCTTTATTTATTTATTTGTTTATTTAAATTTCTCTCTCTCTCTCTCTCTCTCTCTCTATATATATATATATATATCAGTTTTAATTTAATTATTTTAGTCCTTCAGCTTCTAATATTTATCTAATATTTCTAATATTCTAACATTCTAACAATCTAACACTAATATTTATAAGCTTAAAATTATTTGTGTTTTAGTTTTAGTCATTTTAGTACTTCAACTTAAGCATATTTATTTTAAGGTAAAATTCTTATTCCTAGAAGTTTTTAGTTACTGAAAACAATTTTAACAAAATGAAAACACAATCTTTATTTATTTATTTATTTATTTATTGTTTATTTATTTATTTACATTTCTATATTAACTTTTTATTTCAGTTTTAATTTAATCATTTTAGTACATCAACTTATAATATTTATCTAATATTTCTAATATTCTAACATTTGCATAATAACCTCTAATATGTATAAGCTTAAATTTATTTGTTTCATTTGTTTTATTTGTTTGTAATTGTAGTACTTCAACCAAAGCACATTTATTTCAAGGTAAAATTCCTATTTTTTAATAAAAGTTTTGAGTTACCAAAAACAATTTGAACAAAACTAAAATACTGTATTTATTTTATTTATTTATTTATTTCAGTTTTAATCATTTTAGTACTTCAACTTCTAATATTTATATTTCTAGTATTCTAGCATTTGTAATATAACCTCTAATATTTATGAGCCTTAATTTATTTGTGTTTCAGTTTTAGTTTTACTCATTTTAGTGCTTCAACTTCAAATTGTTCATCTAATACTTTATTTTATCTGTATTTTAGTTACCAAAAACATTTTAAATGTTGTAGTTTTTATTAACAGAACTAAAACTATTTCCTTATTTTATTTAATTCGTTTATTTCAGTTTTAGTTTTTAAGACATCGCGAATTTAGTTTTTAATATCTATATTTAGATTTTAATTCATCTTCATTTCAGTTACTGAAAATGATTTTTAATAGTTATAGATTTAATTAGTTAAAACTACTCTATGGAGCAGTTTAGCACAGTTTCTGATGTGCAGCGCTTCATTCAGTTTGAGTTAGTTGAGTTAGTTGTGTAAACACACGGCTGCACTGACGCACTGCTAGTTAAGTGCTGTAGTTTTTGCCCGTGGTGTTTTTCAGTCTCCTCTGGTTCTGAAGCATTAGTCAGTCATTGACTCACTTCAGCAGCTTTGATGTGTTTGGGAAAAAGCGTGTGCATTTTCTTTTGAGGATCCTCACAGCACTAGATCAAGTCTTGATTGATTGATTGATTGATTGACAGCTGTCAGAGAGCCGCTGATGAACGGCAGTGGAGGTTGCCTCCTCCTGCATCTGACATCAGACATCAACACGATTCCTTCATTGGCTGCGGTGCTGTAAATCTGGGCTGAAATCTTAAAAGCCTCGTTTCTGCGGGACGATATCGACCTGAGCGCAAAGATCATAATGTGTGAGTCCAGTAAACATCCAGAGCCGCTGATTTATATCAGAGCAGCTCCTGTACACAACAACAGCACAAACCCTCCAAACACACACGTGCTGACGACGAACGATCACAACGCTCTGATGTTTCACTCTATGAAAAGAGTGATAATATTTCATTTTATTATTTTCTTTTATTTGGTATTATAGTATTTATTAATATTCTGAATTAGCCTGCATTTTAATATTCCCAGTTATTTGAAAGTAGTAGTATAATATATTTTTTGATTTTATTTTATGTAGCATTATAGTATTTGAATTATTTTGCATGTATATATTTTCAGATTTATTTTTTTTTGTTTTAGTTTTGATTATTTTGTTATGTGTGTTTGTAATTTTTATTATTTTGTTGTTGTTTTTATATTTCTTAATTCACTATTTTTAGTGAAAAACAACATCATATCCTCTGAACATATAAGTGTAATATTATATAATAGTATTTGTTAATATTTTAATTAGCTTTCATTTTTATCTCACATTTCATTTTAGCTATTTTAATTAATTTTCAAGTAATTTTTCTTTATTTTAATTATTCGTATTATTCATTTTTTCCTTTTTTATATTTCTAAATGGCTTTATTTTTATTGAAGAAAAACAATATCAATTGTCCTTTGAACCTATATGTCCTAATATCATTTGCTCAAGCTTTACTCTTTGAAAAAAAAAAATATATATATATATATATATATATATATATATTTTAATTTTATTTAGTATTATAGTATTCATAAATATTTTGAATTACGTTGCATTTTAATATTTCCAGTTTTCATATTCATTTTAGATTGTTTTACTCTTTGAAAAGAGGTTTTTAGGAACTTTTTTTGTAATATTATAATTATTTATTTCTTTTTTTTATTTATTTTATTTGGTGTTTATTTTTTGGAGTGTTTGCTTTTTTAGTATTATAGTATTTCTTTTTATTTAGCTTGCATTTCTAGATTTTCAGAATACATTTTAGTTTTAGTTATTTTGTTATGTGTGTTTGCCATTTTTATTAGTTGTTTCTAAATAGCTTTAATTTATTTTTAGTGAAGAACATCACATCCTATGAACATTTTGATGTTTTATTTTATGACAAGTGTAGTATTATATAATAGTATCTATTAGCTTTCATTTTTATCTCAGATTTCATTTGAGTTATTTTAAATAATTTTATGTGTGTGCTTTTTTTTCTTATTTTTTATAAGCTTTAATTTATTTTTATTAAAAAATATATATTTGTCCTTTAAATTTCTATATCCTGATTTAATTTGCTCAAGCAGGTTTACTCTTTGAAAAAAAAAAATCAATAATAATTTGTATTTTATTTTATTTAGTATTATAGTATTTATTAATATAAAAATTCATTTTTAAAAAATTGTTACATTTTGTTATCCCTGTTTGTCTTTTTTGTTCATTTCTAAAATAGGTTTAAACATATTTCTAAAAAGCTTTTAATTATTTTTGTCATCATAATCAAATTCTGATTATAAAAATGTATTTTTTTAGTTTCCAAATGTTTAAAAAGTTTGTTCATTTTTTATGTACTATATATATATATATATATATTAGCTTTAATTCAAATACCAAAAACAGTTTTAATAGTTACAGTTTTATTTATTTATGAAATAATCCTTTCACCTTTATTTCAGTTAAAAAAAAAAAAAACCTAACCATAAATAAATAAATGATCCTTTTTACACACAAAATACACATTTAATTTGGATCGGGAGAAGATTATTATTATTACTAAAATGATTTGTCCTTCTGATTGTGTTTTTCATTGTGAATCACATCTGGTTACGTCTAATAACGTCAGCTTTTCAGTCTCAGTAAAGCTGCTGTAGATGTTTCTGCTGAAATACATTCACGTGTCATTAACAAACACGGTTCCTCTGTTGATCTGCTGTTTGTGTGTTTGGAGAAACATCAGCGCTGACGTTAAAAGCCGCTCCATTAAACGACGGCATGTTCCAGAGAGATGAGAGTGTGTCAGATCGAACCGCATTTGCTTCAATTTAGTAAGAGAAGGAACACACCGGAGCGTTATTAGCCGCAGCATACGGCTCTAATGCAGCAAAAGCCTTTCCTGTAAAAGCCTCGTCCTTGTGTGTTGTTTTATCCGGAAGCAAACACAGCTCTTTGATTCCATGCAGACGGAGAACTCCCACATGTGCGTTTGTCATCGTCTGACTCACTTCTGCAGCTCTTCCTCGTTCTGTTCTCGCTCTCACGGCGTTTGTTTTAGCTCTGTGTGTGTGTGTGTGTGTTTGAGATGATCTCAGATGTGTTTCGTTTAGCCTCTCGCACCCGGCGCTCATTAAAATGTGCCGTTTCTTCAGGATGGAGTGCGGCAGGAGGAGGATCGGCTCGACCTCTCCGATTAAGAGCTCCGTGTTTTCATCCGTCCTCCAGCGCTGCTTAAACCGCCTCTATGTGGCTCTGCACTTATACACGCAAATTAATTTCAGCCGTTTGAAATGAAAAATGTTATTTGGAGGCTTTCTCCTGCAGTCAGTGTGGAGCTGTGTTCTTAAGGCTCCCTAAAGATTCCACTGTTTACACTGGATCCTCAATGTGTGCATCTGTGCATGCGTTTAGATCTTGTTTATTTTATTTTTAGTCAAGTCTTCATCCTAGTATGTTGACAGTATATACCTTATATAGTGCATTACTTCCAGTGGATTATCACTGAATGCATATGTGCATTTAGTTTAGCTTGTTTTATTTATTACAGCTTTTATTTTACTTTCCGTGCAGCTTCTTGTGTCTTTGCTTTACAGATATGAATAATAAAGCTATTTTATTTATTTATATTTTATAACATTTTTATTTTATTTTATCGGTCAGGTTGTTTCAGGTTGAGTGTATAGGTTTTGACTCTTTTGTTTTGAGTTTTTGTTTTTATACTGATTCGTTCATTTGATATTAATGATCCGATATTTTCATTTGACTTCATCAGCGTTCAGATAAAATGAAGCACATTTCCTTTGAAGGATTTTACAATGATGAAATGCATACTTTTAGTGCAAGCTGTTTTGCATAAAAGTAAATATATAAGTACTGTTATATATTTATGCAGTAAATAATATATTAATAGTAAATAATATGTTTATACTGTATATAATAGAGTTGTATAAATTTAATTAATGCAAAAATAGACATTAATGCATGATCATCAGCTTTATTTTAAATTATTGTTAGTTGGGTTTCCCCAGTCTCAAACCAAACAAAGCACGGCATTTGCCGGTTTGTGTAATACAGCTTTTTTATTTTTATTTTATTTTAGTTTAGTTTAGTTTTTGTTTTAGTTTAGTATTTTTTGTTTTGTTTTATTTTATTTTTAGTTGGATTTCTATTTTGTCAAAACAAAATAAGCTGTAATGCTGATCTTTGACAGTCTGTATGTATAATACAGATTTTATTTTGTTTTATTTTATTTTATATTTTATTTTATTTTTTAATATTTTGTTTTATTTTATTTTTAGTTGGATTTAGAGTTTCAAATAAGCTGTAATGCTGATGTTTGACAGTTTGTATGTATAATACTTATTTATTTTATTTTATTTTATTTTATTTATTTGTATATATATATATATTGTTTTATTTTATTTTTTGATGGATTTCCAGTTTCTCTAACCAAAATAAGCAGTAATGCTGATGTTTGACAAGTTTGTATGTTTTATTTTATAAAATTTTTTATTTGGATTACCAGTTTCATACTGATTAGTTCTCTTGATATGAATTTTATTTATTTATTTATTTTATTTTATTTTATAAAAAAACTTTAGTTGGATTTCCAGTTTCATACTAAATGGGTCACTTGATATGCATTTTATTTTATTTTATTTTATTTATTTTACTTTTTGTTGGATTTACAGTTTCTCAAACCAAAATAAGCAGTAATGCTGGTGATTGACAGTTTGTATGTTTAAATCAGCTTTTATTTTTTGTTTTATTTTATTTTATTTTATTTTATACATTTTTTATTTGGATTTCCAGTTTCATACTGATTAGTTCACTTGATATGAATTTTATTTTATTTTATTTTATTTATTATTTTTTGTTGTTGTTGTTGTTGGATTTACAGTTTCTCAAACCAAAATAAGCAGTAATGCTGGTGTTTGACAGGTTGTATGTATAAATCAGCTATGTTTATTTATTTATTTATTTATTTTGTTTTATTGTATTTTTAGTTGGATTTCCAGTTTCTCAAGCCAAGCTAAGCAGTAATGGTGACATTTGACTGTTTTTATGTATAATACAGCTTTTATTTCATTTTCATTTTATTCAAGGGCACCTTATATAGTGTACTATACCAGTGGATCCTCAATGTTTTTCCATGTTTGAGGTCAATGTTTTCTTTTACTGTGGTGTTATTATGTGCTGTGTGTCAGCTCCAGTAATGATTTTCTCTCTGTCCGTGTCTCAGATCCTCCAGCGGTGGAGCCGGTGTGGCAGGAGGTGCGGCAGGGTTTGGGTCGGCAGGTGTCCATGAACTGCCGTGTTCTGCGTGCGCATCCGTCCCGTGTGCTGCGCTACGAGTGGAGACTGGGCTCGCGGCTGCTGCACGCCGGGACCTTCGACTCGCGCGACGACACCGACTACACCATACGCAACCTGGCGCGGGAGGGCTACGGCGAGTACACCTGTGACATCATCAACCAGGCGGGGCCCGGACGCTGCACCTTCCTGGTGACCGGTGAGACTCCGCCCACTCCACACCACACCCACTACATCACCATCTGACCATCGTTGAGTGGGCGGGACTTACGATGACGGACAACTGGTTTACTGAACGATGAGATTGAAGGATAGATAATGTAGACAGATGGATTATTAGAAAGATAGATGTTGCTAGGGTGTTGCTATGCAGTTGCAAGGGAATTCGGGTTGTTGCTAAGGTGTTGCTATGCAGTTACTAAGCCCAGAGTACCCTAGCAACTGGATAAGAACTACATAGACACCTGGGTGGTTGTTAGGGTTATGCTCCGCAGTTGTTAGGGGATTCTGGGCTGTTGCTAAGGTGTTGCTATGCAGTGACGATGTCCAAAGCACCCTAGAAACTGGATAGCAACCATGCAGAACAGCCGGATGGTTATTAGGGTGTTACTATGCAGTTGCAAGAGAATTCGGGTTTTTGTCAAGGTGTTGCTAGGGGATTCTGGGTCATTGCTGTGTTGCTATGGAATTTCTAGGGGATGATTGGTTATTAGGGTGTTGCTATGATGTGGTTGCTAGGGTGGCCTTTGTGGTTGTTATGTGGTATTTCGGGTGTTGTGAGAAGTTGCAATGTGGCAGCTAGAATCTTGTTATGTGGTTGTGAGGGTGTTGCTTTGCAGTTAGTGTGCTCAGACCACACTAGGCCAAACTAGATCAAACTGCATAGCAACACCCTAGCAACAACCCAGAATCAACTGAAAACCGCATGGCAACACCCTAGCAACTATCCAGAACAGTTGGGTAGTTGCTAGGGTGTTTCTGTGCAGTAGGTAGGATGTTGCTATGCCCAGAACACCCTAGCAACTGCATAGGAACACCCTAGCAATCACCCAAAGCAACCAGGAGTTTGCTAGGGTATTCTGGGTGGTTGATATGCAGTTTATTGGCCTTTTTAGGTGGTGACAAATGTTGTATGCAGTTGCCAGGGTGTTGCTATGCAGCTGCTATGCCCAGAGCATCCTAGCGACTGCATGGCTACACCCTAGCAATGTCCCAGATTCAGTTGAAAACTGCATGGCAACACCCTAGCAACTGTCCAGAATAGCTGGGTAGTTGCTGGGGTGTTTCTGTGCAGTTGGTAGGATGTTGCTATGCCTACAACACCCTAGGAACTGCATAGCAACACCCTAGTGACCTCCCAGAACAGCCAGGTGGTTTCTAGGGTGTTGGTATGAGAAGTTTTTTTTCTGAATGGTTGCTAGGGTGTTCTGAATGGTTGTTAGGTGGTTACGAAGATGATTTCTAGTCTGCTGTGAGATACTAGTTGAGTTACTATGACATTACAGTTAAAAGGGTTAGTATAGATAGATGTTGTTTAAAATAATGACAAGTTTCCTGTTGTTCTGTGTGTTTGTGAGTGTTTCGGTTCTTGTTTCTGAGTAAATCAAGTCTTCCAGATGGCTTTCCCTTCATAAACGGCAAAATAATTGGTGGAATGGGACTGTAGAGATTAGCGTTTAACTGAGTGGCGTTTTCAGTATTATCCACGAGTCCACGTGGAACTGTGTTCCTGATCCCAGCAGATGCTGAAGATCAACTGATAGATGAATTGCTTTTCTTAAAGGGATTGTTTCTGTCATCATTTACTCATCCATATGTCATTTCAAACCTCAGTGACTTTCAGATGTTATTCACTCTCCTCCGTCGTAGTACTTCACATCAGTGTAGAGCACTGCACGGAAAGACATTCATTCAGTTCATCTGACAGAATGATGAGTGAATGATGACAGGATTGTCTGTCTGGATGGTTGCTATGGGTGTTGCTATACAGTTGCTAATATGTTGCTATGCAGTTGCTATGCCCAGAAAATCCTAGCAACAACATAGATTCTCTTAGCAACTGCAACCAACTGACAACTGGTTGATCTTTTCAGCCAGGTTGCTAACGTGTACTTGGTTGCTATGCAGTTGCTAGGGTGTTGCTTTGTCCAGAACACTCTAGCAACTGCATTGCAACACCCTGCCAACAACCCAGAATCCCCTAGCAACTGCAACCAACTAGCAACTGTTTGATCTTTTCAGCCAGCTTGCTAAGGTGTTCTGGGTGGTTGCTAGGGTGTATTAGGTTGCTATGCAGTTGTTAAGGTGTTGATTTGCCCAGAACACCCTAGAAACTGCATAGCAACACCCTGCCAATGCCAACAACCCTGAATCCTCTGGCAAGTGCAACCAACTAGCAACTGTTTGACCTTTTCAGCCAGGTTGCTAAGGTGTTCTGGGTGGTTGCTATGGTGTTGCTAGGGTGTTGTTATGCCCAGAACACCCTATCAACTGCATAGCAACACCCTGCCAACAACCTAGCAGAATCCCCTAGCAACTGCAACCAACTAGCTACTGTTTGATCTTTACAACCAGGTTGCTAAGGTGTTCTGGGTGGTTGCTTGGGTGTACCTGGTTGCAGTGCAGTTGTTAGGGTGTTGCTATACCCAGAACACCCTAGCAACTGCTTAGCAACACCCTGCCAATGCCAACAACCCTGAATCCTCTGGCAAGTGCAACCAACTAGCAACTGTTTGATCTTTTCAGCCAGGTTGCTAAGGTGTTCTGGGTAGTTGCTAGGGTGTACTTGGTTGCTACGCAGTCGCTAGGTTGTTTCTATGTCCAGAACATTCTAGCAACTGCATAGCAACACCCTGCCAACAACCCACAATCCTCTAGCAACTGCAACCAACTAGCAACGGCTTGATCTTTTCAGCCAGGTTGCTAAGGTTTTCAGGGTAGTTGCTAGGCTGTACTTGGTTGCTGTGCAGTCGCTTGGGTGTTGCTATGTCCAGAACACTCTAGCAACTGTTTAGAAATTACCCAAAATTCCCTAGTAACTGCAACAAACTAGTAAATATTGCTAAGGTATACTGGGATGCTATGCCCAGGACTGATGTCTGATACCCGTGTGTGAGCTGGACGGATTATGGCTGTTTGAGGGACTCTGGCTAGACTGGAGTTTGCCGCTCAGACCCGACACTGCTGGAGCCTCTCTCTGCTGTGTTTGGTGTAGATGATCATCATGTGGCATTCGTTCAGCATCATCATCTCTCAGCACTCTGCCATTTCTGCCATCTGCTCAGAGCTCTGGCTGCCAGGGAGTGTCCAGAGAGAGCACTGATCTGCCTCAGATCTGGCCCGGTTCCTCCCAAAGGGAGCTGTGCTGGTCTCTGCAGGTGTAATGGATCAGCGTTTGTTCTCGCTGTGAGTGAAGAGCTGCAGACGAACTGGTCAGACTCCGCCGTTCATTTACTCTGCAGATCCGGACGTACTGCATATATGAGAGGAGACTCTGACTTTAGTCACAGAATCACAGTCAATATATTCAAATAAATGTGTTTAATAATCTTGTTTTAGTAGTGTTTTAGTGTTTTAGTGTTTTAGTGTTTTCTTGTTTAATCTTGTTTTGCTACGTGATTAAGTCACAAATTAAAGGTTCATTTCAGTGGATCCTTTTCTCTTTTCATTTTGAACTTCAATTAAAAAAGATCAGATTATGATAGATTAGACTAGATAAAAAAAAACCTGAGAAAGCCTGAGCAGATGATAGCAAACATAGCTTTAAAAGCTTATCAGACAAATATCAGACAGACTGCAGAAAGACAAACAGTTGCTTAGATGTTGTAGATGGTTGCTAGGGTGTTGCTTTTTGTTTTTTAGAGTTTTCTGGGTGAATTCTGGATTGTTGCTAGAGTGTTGTTAGTGGTTACTGTTTAGTTTTTCTTTTAACTGTTATTCTGTGGTTGCCTGGATGTTCTGTGTTGGTTGCTAGGGTGATGCCATGATGTAGCTAGGGTGTTCTGGGTGATTGCTAGGTTGTTGTGGGTGGTTATTATTTAGTTTTACTTGGGTTTGCTATGCAGCAGCTAGAGTAATGAAAACTAGTCGTTAAACTGTTACTCTGCAGTTGCTTGGATGTTCTGTTTTGGTTGCTAGGGTGTTGCTATGCAGTTGTTCGAAAGTTTTGGGTTGTTGTTGCAAAGGTGTTGCTATGCAGTTGCTAGGTGATTCTGGTTTGTTGTTGTTATGCAGATGCTAGGATGTTGCTATGCAGATGTTATGCCCAGATCACCCTAGCAACTGCATAGCAACACCTGAGCAACCAGCTACAGCTACCAGATGTTTACCAAGGTGTTGCTATGCAGTTGCTAAGGTGTTGTGGGTGGTTACTATTTAGTTTTTCTTGGGTTTGATAGGTGGCAACTAGAGTGCTGTTATTCGGTCATTAAACTGTTATTCTGTGGTTGCTTGGATGCTCTGTGTTGGTTGCTAGGGTGTTGCTATGCAGTAGCTAGGGTGTTCTGGGTCATTGCTAGGGTGTTGTGTGTGGTTACTATTTAGTTTTTCTTGGGTTTGATTTGCGGCTGCTAGAGTAATGATAACTAGTTGTTGAACTATTACTTTGCAGTTGTTTGGATGTTGAGTTTTGGTTGCTAGGGTGTTTCTATGCAGTTGCTTGGACGTTTTGGGTTGTTGTTGCAAGGGTGTTGCTATGGGGTTGCTAAGGGATTCTGGTTTGTTGTTGCTATGCAGATGCTAGGATGTTGCTATGCAAATGTTATGCCCAGATCACCCTAGCAACTGCATAGTGACACCCGAGCAACCACCTAGAACACCCAGATGTTTACTAGGGTGTTGCTATGCCGTTGCTAGGGTGTTGTGGGTGGTTACACATCATTTTTTTCTTGGGTTTGCTAGTTGGCAGCTAGAGTGCTGCTATCTGGTTGTTAAACTGTTACTCTGCAGTTACTTGGACGTTCAGTTTTGGTTGCTAGGGTGTTGCTATGCAGTTGCTTGGATGTTTTGAGTTGTTGTTGCAGGGGTGTTGCTATGCGGTTGCTAAGAGAGTTGTTGTTGCTGTGCAGATGTTGTGCCCAGACTCATAAACTCTGAGATGTTCTCCAGGAGGTTCAGTTCAGAGATTCCTGTGTTCTTGGATCTCGTTACTCATGCAGAGAAACTGTGAGATGTTCTCCAGCAGGAGAGTCAGTCCAATCCGTTTCAGACCGGATCAGAGGCCGTCCTGCGGCGCTGGTTTACAGTGATCCGGTCTGAGCCAGAGCCGCAGCGGGAGCCGCGCAGCAGAACCAGACGCCGCCGGCTGTGTGGACATCTGTGGGTCTGGAGTCATGAGGAGAACGGCCTCCTCCAAAACACTGAAACTCATGAACCACTGAATGAACTACACTGAAGAAGAACTGCATAATATCATTATAATTTTATGCACATCAATAAATGAATTTAAAGAGATAGTTCAGCCAAAAAAACAAAATCTTTCATGTAGAATAACCACTAGAGACTTTTTTAATAATGATTTTTTTTAATACAATATAAAGAAAGTCAGTGGGGTCCAATGTTGTTGATTTTATTTTATTAATAAATTTGTCATCATTTAGAATAGTAACTAGTATTTATTTATTCAATATTTTTTGTGAATAATGAAATTCAATGATATAAATAAATAAATAAAGAGGTAGTTCTTTTAGAATAATTATTACAGAAGATTTTTATTTGTGTATTTATTTTGTGCATGTAATAAAAGTCAGTTGGGTCCAATGTTATTAAAATATTCTTTATTTAAAGAACGTTCAACAAAAAATAATAAATAAATAAATAAATGTTCAGTCATTATTTAGAATAAACTTGTTTTCTTGCATATAATGAAAGGCAGTGGGGTCTAATGTTGTTTATTTTATGAATAATAATAATAATAATAATAATAAATTAATTTAAAGAGATACTTCAGGCAAAAGTGGAAGTTTTGTCATCATTTTATTTTTAATTTTTTTAATTTTTTTTTAATAATGAAAGTCAGTGGGGTCCATACATATATATATATATATATATATATATATATATATATATATATATATATATATATAAAAATATATGTATTGTATAATTTATATATATATATATATATATATATATATTATACAATACAATATTTTTATATAATAGTATTTTTTATTATTATTATTATTTGAAGAGGTTATTCAGTCAAAAGTGAACATTTTATTTATTAATTAATTAATTGATTAATTAATTTATTTATATGTGTGTGTGTGTGTGTGTCAGTGGGGTACAGTGTTGTTGTTTATTTTTTTTTTTTATAAACTTTTTTATAATTTTTATATTATTTGAAGTGGTAGTTCAGTCAAAAGTGAATGTTTTATTTATTTATTTTATTTTATTTTATTTTGTTTTTTATGTATGTGTGTGCGTCCAGTGTTGTTAGGGTGAATAAATGCTGACAGAATTGACATTTTGTCTGTGAAATCTCCATGTTGGCACCACATGACCCCGTTTATTGCTTTATTTCACTACAGAAATGCTGAATCCGATCGATAACGTTGCGAGACGAGCGTTTGATCATCAGAATGAACATCCAGACGGTGTTTTGTGCGAAGCGGCTCGTCGGCTCTGCTTTGTTAGGTTTTGTTTTATTGCGCTGGCTTTCATTTAACGCTCGAGTCGTTTCCATTTTAAGGTGAATTACTGATAATGAGATACATCCGCTCGTTAATGTTCACGCTGAGATCCGATGACGAGAAGTCAATAGAGCTCTCAGCAGCGGGACGCCGTCCGTCTCTCATTCCTCCATCGCTCCTCGTTCTCAAACTCATCTCGCCGTCCGTCTTTTAATGAGATGATTTACTGTTCTACACATTAAAGTGACTTAAAAAGCCACTGACACACAGATGGATGGATTGTACGTTTGATAATGACGTAAATGAGTCTAATCTTTTCATCTCTTGTAGTTTTTGAGACTGGAAGTAGTGAAGTAGTCAAAATCCCTGATAAAAGCTTTGAATTTATTTATTTATTTTTATTGTTTGTTTGTTTGTTTGTTTTCATTTATAATATAAATTAATTTGATCATTTATTTGTATTTTTATTAATTCATGATAGAATAAAATTTTTATTCATAATTTATTATAAATATATTATATGTATTTATTTATAAATAAATATAAAAATTAAAAATAATTTTATTTTATTTGTATTTATTTATTTTTATTTTTTGATTCATTGATTTATACTATTTTTCATCCATTTGTTTATTTGTTCATTTTTAATAGAATTCATTTATTCTTCATTCATTCATAGTAGAATTTTATTTATTTATGTATCATGTTTTTATATTTATTTATTCATTAATTTAGAATACAAGTGTATTTGTTAAAAAATAGAATTTATTTAAATTTAAATATTTAAATATTAATTTTAATTTTTACTTATTTTTATTCATTCGTTTATATTATTTATTAATTCATGCAATATTGATTTCTACAATTAATATAGAATTGAATTTTCATTTATCATTTAATTTTATATTAATTTCTTAATTTACTATTTATTTATTTGTATTCATTAATTTATAATATTATTCATCCATTTGTTTATTTGTTCATTTTTAATAGAATTTGTTTTCTTCATTCATTCATAATAGAATTTTATTTATTTATTTATCATGTTTTATGTTTATTTATTTATTCATTAATTTGTGATACAATTGTATTTGTTAAAAAAGAGAATTTATTTTAATTTTATTTAGTTGTATTCATTCATTTATATTTATTAATTCATTCAATCATTAATTTCTAAAATTTAATAGAATTTAGAATCTAGAATTTAATTTTCATATATCATTTAATTTTACATTCCTTTCTTAATTTGCTATTTATTTATGTATATGTTTGATTTATTAATTTATAATATTATTCATCCATTTGTTTATTTGTTCATTTTTAATAGAATTTATTTGCTATTTAATTCATTTATAATAGAATTTTATTTATGTATTTCTTTATAAGGTTTTTAATTTATATTTATTTATTTATTCATTAATTTAGAATACAATTGTATTTGTTACAATTGTATTATTAAATGTAAACATTTAAATATTAATTCATTTTTATTTATTTTTATTCATTCATTTATAATATTTATTAATTCATTCAATCATTCATTTCTAAAATTAATATAGAACTGAATTTTCATTTATCATTTAATTTTATATAAATGTTTCTCTTTTTTTTATTCATTCATTCATTTCTAATAGAATGCATTAACAGTTTGTTAATGTTGTAAGCGCGTCGTCTTGTTCTGCTCAGTTCGTGTGTCGTGTGAATGGAGGTGTTGTGTTTTCATCTGAAATCCCTGTTAAAAGCGGCCGATGATCAGCGTCAGAGCGGAGCTGAATAATAGTTTGTTTTCAGAGCTGTAAGTGTGTTGGGATCGAGCAGACGCGGATCACGCGCTCCTCTGAAAGCCTTACAGTGGCCAATTTTCTCTCGCCGGCTTTGCTCCAAATTGAGCGTTGAGTCTGTGAAGCTGCTGGAACAATAACAGGTTGTTTTCTGCGGCCGCTTCAGAAACTTTACTGGGTTAGAAACAACGTCAAATGTTTGAAAAATGAAGTTCTGTATTTCTGCTTCATGCTCTGACAAACACAAATGCTCATGATCGTTTAGACATTCAGGATTGTACATGTGATGTTATTGAAGTGTCCGTCTATGGTGAGGCATAGTTACAAAAATACAGGATTTTCTCAGATATTCATTTTCTAATATTTTCTTACAGATTCTCTAACAGATATTTATTTATAATTATAATAATAATTATATATATATATATTTTAAATGTAAATGTAAAAATTGTATTTTTTATTAGTTTTATTTACTCATTTGTATTATTTATTTTTATTAATTCATATTTGAATAAAATTTTATTTATTTGATTTTTATTTTATAATAAAATAAAATATATAAATTATTTTCTTTATTTCTTCTGAATTTTATAATAATGCAATTAATTATATTTTACAATTATAATTAATTGTATTTATTGTATTTTTATTTCATTTTCTTCTCCCTGAGAATCACTAATTTTATAATTAGATATTATTATATTTATAATTATATTTTTAGCCATTTCCAGTGGGTCACTGATGTATTGGCGTATAATTATTGCCTACTATACATTTTATTTTATTTGTTATTTGCATATGCTTATGCTTTTTAGACCAAAATTATCTATACTTTTATTTTTGTTTAGTTTTATTACCATCTGTTTATTCTTTTATATTACATACATTTTTTATTTATTTATTATTTGTTTATTTTATTTGCACCTACTTGTAGGCCAATGTTATTTATTAGTTATTGTTATATTATTCTTAATTATAATTATTTTACTTTTTATATTTTATTTTATTTTATTTTATTTGTACCTGTTAAAGCTTTTAGGCTATTATTATTATTATTATTATTACAATTAATTTACCTGCATCTGTTTATGTTTTAAGACCAATATTGTCTACATTAAACTTTTATATTATTTTATATTATTACTTTATTTTATTTTATTTTATTTTATTTTATTATTTTTTATTTTATTTTTTATTTAATTTAATTTTATTTTATTTTTTTTTATTTTTATTTGCACCTGTTAAAGCTTTTAGGCCATTATTATTATTATTATTATTATTATTATTATTATTATTATTATTACAATTAATTTATCTGCATCTGTTTATGTTTTAAGACCAATATTGTCTACATTAAACTATTATATTATTTTATGTTATTACTTTTTTTATTTTATTTTATTTTATTTTATTTTATTTGCACCTGTTTAAGCTTTTAGGCCAGTATACATTAATTATACATTGTTTGTTTTTTTATTAATTTTTATTAATTTTTTATTAATTTATCTGCATCTGTTTATGCTTTAAGACCCATATTATCTATGTTAAACTTTTATTTTTAAATACATTTTATTTTTTATTTTATTATTTTATTTTATTTTATTTTTGACTTTGAGATGAGATTATAAACATGCTAAAATTGTGTTATTTTCTCTGTGCAGGTAAAGCGTATCCTCCGGAGTTTTATTACGACACCTATAACCCGCTGTGGCAGAACCGGCCGCGTGTGTACGGATACAAGCTGCAGTGGACGCAGATGAACCCCAACGCCGTGGACCGGATCATGGCGTACCGTCTCGGGATACGACAGGTGAATGACGCATTACAGATGAAGCTTAACTGCAGATCATTAGTTAATTTCTTAATTGTCCCTGACATCTGACAGTGACTGGAATCCCTCAGAGGTTTTGCACTGGTTCTGTCTTCTATAACACTAGAGATGACACTGAAAATAATGCTTTAATGAACGCTGGGGTCCTGGATCGTTTTCTCTAGTTTTCAAAGCTATATTGAATACTGTACAGACATCACTGTTTTCACTAGAAACTCTTTATAATGAAGCCTCTAATGACATTGACGGTTCCTTAAAAAACCTTCAACATCCATGAAATCTTTATGTTCCACAAAAAGCTTCATTGGATGATTCAAATGTTCTGCAAACGTAGAAACAAACCTTGTTGTTTTTTAAGAGTGACTATTTACTGTAGTAATGAACTGTTGTCAAAAACAACATTAGAGTCGGTTCAGTGAATTAGTTCACACAGCTCTTTTTCAGTTAATTTGTTCAGACATCTGCGTGTGTCTTCATTTATTTTGGGGTATTTTATTTAGCATTTTTTTACTCATGTTTTCATCACAGTGTGTTGGAATTTATTTATTATTTATTTATTTTTAATGTACTTATTTATTTGATTATGTTTGTTGTTGTTGATGTTGTTGTTTTATTTCTTTACTTTTTTTTGTATTATTATTATTAATTTTTTTTTTTTTTTTTGCATGTGTGCATGTATTTTGGCTAATATTACCAACATAAATGTATTATCTATATTAAATTATATTATAGAAATATATATAATGTATTTTTGTTCTTATTTTATGTTAATTTATTTTGGGTATAAGCTTCAGTCTTATTGTTGACTGCGAGGGATGTTAATGGAAACAACTTATTTTTTATTGAGGTTTTATTTATTTATTGTTATAAATAAATAATTATTTATTGTTTTTTGTTGTTGTTGTTGTTTTTTTTTTGTATGCGTGCATGGTTTTTGGCCAATTTTACCAGTTTATTTCAATAATACAACTAATAATGCAATATATAAATATATGGATTGTCATATGGTATCTTGCATTTTATGTTACGTATCTTATTTTATTTTGGGTGTAAGCTAATATATAAGCTTTAGTCTAATTGTATTATTTTATTTTTAAGTTTTTTTTTTTGTAGTGCATTTTAGTTTCTTTATTTATTTATCTATATTTAGTTTTATTTATTTATTTATTGATTATAAAAAATTAATTAGTTATTATTAGTTATTATTAATTATTAATTAATTTTTATTGTATTATTTTATTTTAATCTATTTTCTGCAGTGTGTATATATATATATATATTATTTTATTTTTTTATTTTTGCTCTTTTTGCTTTTTTGCTTTTTTTGCATTTTTTTATTTTATTGTTTTATTTTATGGTATTTTATTTCTTTATTTAAATTTATTTATAAATGTATCTATTTTATTATTTTATTTCTATATATAAATATATGGGTTGTCATACAGTATCTTGCATTTTATGTTATGTATCTTATTTTATTTTGGGTGTAAGCTTATATATAGGCTTCAGTCTCATTGCTGACTGTGAGGGATGTTAATGAAGAACAATTTATTTATTTATTTATTTATTTATTGCAATTTTTTAATTGTGTTTTTTATTTAAATTATTTTATTTGTAGGTATTTTTGTAGTGCATTTTAGGTTATTTATTATAAAAAATTGATTGTATTTTTTTTAATTATTTTATTTGAATCTATTTTCTATAGTGCATTTTAGTTTATTTAATATATATATATATATATATATATATATATTATATATTATATATATATATATATTATTTTATTATTTTTTTTAAATAGTATTTCATTTCTTTATACTTCAGTTCACATTTTCAATTTCATTTTCTGTGGTTTTATTTTCAGTAAACTCTAATAACCCTGATGCTGCAGTGACCTTTAGAAACATGAGAAATGAAGTGTCCCGTAAGTGATTCTATCTAACCTGTTTACAGCAGGTGTAATAAGGTGTATCAGAAAATCTGCCCAATGTTACGTGCTGTAATTGGACTGAATTGCTGTTTGATGAAGGAGCGCAGAGTTTACCGTTTTAATGAATCCACTCAAACACTCTCCGATCCTGTTCATTCTCATTGCTGTCAAAGAGACTCGAGGGCCGACGGTGAATGATAGAGACATTACCAGCAACAAAACACACTTTCTGAGTTTACTAAAGCAGTTACCAGCCACTAACCGCAATCAATCTCATCTTACTAAGACACATTACTAGACATATAGAGCGAACACTGATATTTCCATCTCTGTTATTGGTCTGTCTGTCGTCAGACGGGTCAGCAGCGCTGGTGGGAGCAGGAGATTCCCGTGGAGGGGAACATCCAGAAAGGAGAGCTGATCACTCACAACCTGACGGAGCTCATCCGACCCGAGGCTTACGTGGTGCGACTGACGCCCATCACACGCTTCGGAGAGGGAGATTCAACCACCAGGATCGTCACGTACAGCGGTATGACACTAAACATCAGTTTAGTTAATCTGTTGTATTTACAACTTTGAAAAATCATTTTAAAAACAACTCTGAATGCATTTATTTGATCAAAAATACAGTCAAAATTGTGAAATATTATTCTAATTTAAAATAAATGTTTTCTATGTGAATATCTGTTCAAATATAATTTATTTCTGTGATGCGCAGCTGAATTTTCAGCATCATTACTCCAGTCTTCAGTGTCACATGATCCTTCAGAAATCATTGTAATATACTGATTTACTGCTCAACAAACATTTATGATTATTAGCTTAATAGATTAATTAGTTAAGCTACTGTTAACATACTTCAATAATGTTTTCATTTTTAAATCATTTAAAAAAAAATCTGAAAGCATTTATTTGAACAAAAAATACCATACATCTTTAAATGAGAAAATAAATGTTTAATCTAAATGCTGTATAAATACAAAAAAATACATGTTCCTAAAAGACCATTGTTTTCTGAATAGTTGTTTAATAATCACAACCATATAATTTAATTAGCAATCAATATATGTAATAAAAATTAATGAATAAATATAGTTTAAAAAATAACTAAGCCTAAATCTTATTTTAAAAAAAGTCTTTTAATATTAATATCATTTTTTATATATAAATCTAAAAATAAATACGAAAATATATGTTCTTAAAAGGTGTTTTTTTCATTTTTTTAATAATTTAAAAAAAAAAAATAAAATGATTAATTATCATTACAAAATCTAAGAAAAAAATCACCGCTATCGAATTGTCTTATTTTAAAATTAGATAGTTTAAAATTAATTTTTAATCTAAATAGAAAAAAGACATGCTCCTAAAAGACCATAGATTTATTGTTTAATAATTAAAGCATTTATTTGATCCAAAATGCAGTAAAATTATGAGATACTATTCTAATTTAAAACAGCTGTTTTCTATGTGAATATCTGTTAAAATGTAATTTATTTCTGTGATTTTTGCGGAAACTGATGCATTTTATTTTTCAGGATTCACAGATGAATAAAAACTTCAAAACAGCAGCATTTATTTGAAGTAGAAATCTACTGTAACATTATAAATGTCTTTACTGACGCTTTTGATTAATTTAATGCATCTTAGATGAAAAAAAGTATTAATTTCTTTAAACAAACGTTTGAACAGCAGTGAATAAAGTCAGATAAAATTGATAAAAGTGATGAAGTGATCAGATTTCAGTGTTTGAGAGTTTGATGTTGTTAATAATTCAGCTGCGCTGTCGCTTGTGAAGATCAAATAATCGTAATCCATTTAATGCATTAATAATCAAATAATTCATTTCTGAAGTTTATGAAAGAATGATGACAGTGGATTCATTAACAGTCATTAAAAGGGGTCAAGGGTCACATTCAGTGGAGTTCTGAGATGATTTCATTACTTTTGTTTGATGTCTGTGGTTTAATGAAGGGCAGCGGCGCTGGTGTTTGTGTTGTGTAAGCGACTGGAGAAGCTCTGGATCCAGGTTACCTGTTAATCTTTCATCTGTTAAACATATTGCAGCATGAAAGCGGATGGAATGTTGTTCGGCGGGTCGTCTGTGGCTCAGCGCAGATAAATAACGTCTACGTGACCTCGCTCTCTGCGCTGCATTACGTCTGATTAGTCCGGCCTGGAGTTCAGAAAGCAGCCCGTAATCAAACGCTGCTTCAAAATGATGTGTTTTGAAGTTTTATGCGACTGATGGACACAGAAAATCCTGATTTAACCCTCATAATGCATTCAGGTCTGTTATGATGTGGAGGAGATGCATAAAAATGTCTAAAAATGCACAGTTTTTAATAAAGGATAAAGATTCTCAAAATACACATCATTTATTTTTATCTGATTTTTGAGTTATTTTTTAAGAGGTGTTACAGGTTTTGTGCTTGGATCATTTTGACCCGGGTGTGTATGGAGCACCATTAGTGTCAAAAACACTTTTTGTAAAACGATCTATGGAGTCACATTAGTGTCAAAAACTTCTGTATAAAACGGATAGTTCCGGTCCTTCATTCTGATTGGTTGAGCCACATTCTAAGCTGTTGTAAATGACTCTACAAACCAACACCTTTGTTTATATTTGTTTGTTGCCCGGCAACCACTTTGTTGGAGCCTCAACCTTTTCTGAGGAACTACTTTGTTTGGCGGAAGAATAATGTTTTATTAATATCATTAAGTTGGCTTAAGAATCATGCTAGAATCATGCTAACAACACATTAGTAACATGCTAATCACGCTAGTGACTCGCAAATCATACTAACAACATTCTAGCAACATAACAACATGCTAGTAACATGCTAATCATGATAGAAACATGTTATTCATGCTAGTAACTTGCAAATCATGCTAACAACATGCTAGTAATTTGCTAATCATGCTAGAAACATGCTTGCAACATGCTAGTAACTTGCTAATCATGTTAACAACATGTTAATAACATGCTAATCATGCTAACAACATGCTAATCATGCTAACAACTAGCTAAAAGGAAACATGCTTAAAAATAATGTTAACACCATAGTAACTTACTAATCATGCTAACAACATGCTACTAACATGTTAATCATGCTAGAATCATGTTAGCAACATGCTAGTAACTTGCTAATCATGATCGAATCATGACAACAACATGTTAGTAACATGCTAATCATGCTAGAAGCATGCTAGTGACTCGCAACAACATTCTAGCAACATGATAACAACATGCTAGTAATACGCTAATCATGCTAACAACATGGTAGTAACTTGATAATAATGCTAGAAACATGTTATTCATGCTAAAATCATGCTAGCAACATGCTACTAACTTGCTATTCATGCTAGAATCATGGTAACAACATGTTAGTAACGTGCAAATCATGCTAACGTTAGTAATATGCTAATCATGTTAGCAACATGCTAATAAAATGTTAGTAACTCGCTAATTATCTTAGCAACATGCTAGCAACATGCTAATCATGTTAGCAACATGTTAATGAAATGCTAGCAACTTGCCAATCATGCTAGAAATATGCTAGCAACATGTTAGTTCAATGTATTTATGTATCTATCTCTTTTTAATCTTCAAAACTATTTTAAACTTTAAACTACTTCAAACTGAAAACCTTCAAAATTCTAGCTTTTAAAACTTTTTAAACTTCCCGTTTTAGTTTTCTAAAACCAACTTCAAAGTTGACAATTTTCTTTTTCTAGTTACACTTTATTTGCTCTGTTTTATTTTGTAAAACCTTGCTATGTATATGGAATGACCATTTAGCTGTTATAAATTCACTGTAAACCACAGCGTCTTGGTGCTTATTGCATTATTTCCCTACATCTCACATACTGTAGGACTGAATTTTGCTGATGAACATGAATATGTCTGCCTATTGATGAACCTTTGCAGCATGAAAAATGTATCATTTTTTGTCTGAAACTGAAATATGAATTATTATTATTGTTGTTGTTGTTTAAACCTGTGTTTATGTACAAATAGAACATGGCACAGATTTTGCATTATGAGGGTTATGAATCTGACCTGGAATCTGTAGATTTGAGTTTTTTCTCTCTCTCAGAGGCAAAACAATTCTTGGAAATAATGTAGACGAGACAAACAACTTTTCCCATTTTCCGTCTCAAACACAAAGGCGCAGACAATGAGGATGTGCCGTTTATGGACTGAATGAGAACAAGACAAAAGAGCCGTCGATTCCGGGAAAGATCGTTTTTATCCTCGAATGCTGATTCTCGCAGATATGATAATGCAGCTGTAAACACATCATTTCTCAGAAATGCTTTTCCTTCTCCTGAATGACGTTTATTGTTGTGTGGATTGTTCTCAAATGTTCAGATGAATGTCGTTTGATGGCTGTAATCCTCTAATGCTCGTCTTTACGCCACTAAAAAGCCCATGAAAACCACGAGGGCTTCAGATGTTTGAACGTGTGCTAATCGACCTTCTCTAAAACTCTGTTCAGATCCAGACAATAATCATCAAAGACATTTTAGAGATCATCTGTGAAATCGGCTGCATTTATCAAAGAAAACAGGACGCAGGCTTCCATGCTTAGAATGAAAACATCTACAACAAATCCTAATGGACATATAATAATTTAAAAAAATTTAAGTCTATTTATTGTCTTTAAATATATAGAAATATAAAAGACCACTGATTTATTGTTTCATGATTAAAAAATATAATTGACTTTAATTTAAAATGAATAAATATAAATAAAAAAATCTAACTGTAAATACTTTAATATAAATCTAAATGCTGTATAAATACAAAAAAAACGTTCCTAAAAGGAACTGAAGTTTTCCGATTAATTGTTTAATAATCACATAATCACAACTATATAATTTAATTTAAAATAAATAAATATAATAAAAAACTAAGCCTAGCTCTTCAAATGAATAAATGTAGTTTTGAAAATAACTAAGCCTAAGTTTAAAAAAAAAAAAAGTCAAATATAAGTTCAAATATAAATCTGAAAATAAATACAAAAATATATGTGCCTAAAAGGCAGTCTTTCTCTTTTATTACTTAATAATTTAAAAAAAAGAAATATCTAAGAAAAAAATGCACTGCTATCTAATTGTTGTCTAATTGTGAAAAAAAAAAAAAAATTAAAATAATTTTAATAATTTCAAAAATCTAAATAGAAAAAAATACATGCTCTTAAAAGACCATAGATTTATTGTTTAATAATTAAAAATGTCATTTACTTTAATTTAAAATGAATAAATATAATAAAAAATCTAACAGTAAGTCTTTAAATAAGAAAATAAATGTTTAATATATATCCAAAATTTTATAAATACAAAAAAAATGTTCCTAAAAGGCCATTGTTTTTTGATTAATTTTTTGATAATCACAACTATATAATTTAAAATAAATAAATCTAATAAAAACTAAGCCTAGCTCTTCAAATAAATATAGTTTAAAAAATAACTAAGCCTTTTTTAAACTTAGCTTAAGTATTTTAATATTAATATAATTTTTCTTTAAATAAATCTGAAAATAAATACAAAAATACATGTTCCTAAAAGGCAGTTGTTTAATAATTAAAAGAAGAAGAAGAAGAAGAAAAGATTAAATATCATTAAAAATCTAAGAAAAAAACTACACTGCTATGTAATTTTTGCCTAATTGTTATTGTTTAATAATTAAAACATGAGCCGAAGGCTCAAAATAAATTTTAATCTAAATAAAAAAAATGTGTTCCCAAAAGACCATAGATTTATTGTTTAATAATTAAAATGTCATTTAATTTTATTCAAAATGAATAAATATAGTCACAAATCACATATAGTCACTAATTATGTCTTTAAATATGGAAATAAATGTTTATACTGTGTAAACACAAAAAGTACATGCTTCTAAAAGGCCATTGTTTTCGATTTTTTTTTTTTTAATAATTAAAACAATGTAATTTAATTTAAAATGACTAAATATAATAAAAAAAAAACTAAGCCCATTCTTTAAATATAAATATAAATACCAAAAATCCGTTTGATCTGAATATGAGGTATGATGGTTGTGTGTGTGTGTGTGCGTGTGTGTGTAGTGTGCGCTGAAGTGTTTTAATGTGAGGTTCTGGAGCGTTTGTTAATGAGTGTTCTTCAGCAGGACATTCATTAACGCTGTGGCGTGTGGTTTAATTGTGTTGTGGTGTTTCTGAAGGAGTTGTTTTGTTGTGTTGATGTTTTATAATAACAGCGTGTTTCTCGTCCAGTATTCCTCAGGAGCTCGTTTACTGTGAGATGATTTGTGATTAGCACATTTAATCGAGTGCATTAAATCAATTCTTTCACCAGACAAAAGCGTTTCATGAATCACTCAGCTTTAATGTTGTTTCGAGGTTAAACCGACGCGCCGCATCCGTTCAGCGTGACACGCATCCGTCCACGCCTTTCTCTCATTGTGTTTTATGAAAAGAACTCACTGAATCAAGCACTGAGAGTTTCACTTGTCTTTAACTTGTTTACTACACATTAACACACACTTCAGCAGGCAGCATTCACACAAAACACACACAACCATCATACATCATATCCACATGGGATATTTTTGGGATTTATATTTAGATTTATAATTATTGTGTATATTTATATTTAAAGAATAGGCTTAGTTTTTTTTTATATATGTTGGCTTAAGAAAGCCGACCTACTGATCTGCTGCTTAAGCTTATTATTATTATTATTATTAGCCAAATTTCTGAACATCATGCGAGCACGTCATAAATCAAAAGCGGCAGCAGTTTACTGTCGTGAATTTGTCGTGTCGCGTCGCATCCAGTGTAGAGAGCATCATTGATTACAATGGGTTCTACTGTGTTTTGTTGCATTGCACCGTGCCACTCACGTCCAGTGTAGACACACTGTTAATCAAGACTTCCCTTCTATGTACTATTTCTAATCATTCAAACTTCCATTCTGTCTAATATTTCTAATCTATTCATCTGTCTAGCCAAGCCTACCAACTAGAGTCATGCTAGTAACTTGCTAATCAAGCTAGGAACATGCTAATCATGTTAGCAACATGTTATTAACATGCTAATCATGCTAGTAACTTGCTAGCAGCATGCTAATAATGTTAGAGTCATGCTGAAGACATGCTAGCACCTGCTAATCATGCTGGAAACATGCTACCAACATGCTAACAGCTTGCTAATCATGTTAGAAACATGCTAGCAACATGTTAACGCCTTGCTAATCATGATAGAGACATGGTAGCAATATGCTAACGACTTGCTAATCATGTCAAAAACATGTTAGCAACTTGTTAATTATGTTAGCAACTTGCTAATAATGCTAGCAACATGCTAACATGCTCTGTTAACAAACATGCTAGCAATCAAACATGCTAATCATGCATGCTAACATGTTAACAACTTGCTAATCATGGTAAAACATGCTAGCAACATGCTAACAACTTGCTAATCATGTTAGAAACTTGCTCGCAACATGCTAGCAACCTTCCAATCATGCTAGAGACAAGCTAGCATCTTGCTAATTAGGCTAAAAACATGCTAGGAACCTGCTAGTCATGCTAGAAACATGCTAGCATCTTGCTAATTAGGCTAAAAAACATGCTAGCAAATGCTAGCAACTTATTAAGTATGCAAGAAACATGTTAGAAACCTGCAAATCATGCTAGAAACATGCTAGCATCTTGCTAATTGGGCTAAAAACATGCTAGCAACATGTTAGCAACTTGCTAACCATGCAAGAAACATGTTAGCATCTTGTTAATTAGGCTAAAACATGCAAGCAACATGCTAACAACTTGTTAATCATGGTAGAAACATGCTAGCAACATGCTAACAACTTGCTAATTATGCTAAAAGCATGTTAGCAACTTGTTAATTATGCTAGCAACTTGCTAATCATGCTAGAAACATGTTAACAACCTGTTAATCATGTTAGAAAGATGCTAGCAACATGCTAGCATCTTGTTAATTAGGCTAAAAACAAGTTAGCAACATGATATAATAATACTATATAATTATTAAACAATAAATTAGAAAAACTGTAAATATAACTATTTTTGTGCAGACTGATTTCTTGATTGTGAAGCTCTATTAGTTTATGAGACAGTGAAGCCTTTTTAAGCATTAATGCATTCGTATATTTCACTGCAATATATCCATTACACGCATTGTTTATTATTACTTTTTTTATTAAATGTTATTAATATTAAATTAATAAATCAGAAAAGGTTTGAATTATATTTATTCATTTAAAATTAAATTACTTTTGAAATAAAAATATTTGTTTTATCCTTATATAAGTAGACATATATTTACATTAGTAAATGAAATGAATAAATCAGAATCATTGGTTTGTGTTTTTTCTTTTTCTCTGGTGAGTGAGGATCTGCGTTCATAATTGCTTCCTGATGTTATTTTCTCTCAGTCTGTGGTTTGTTTGCTGCGAGCGGCTCGTTTCATCAGTTTCAGAGAATCCAGCATTTCATGGCGTTACATCACATCCTAATTCATTCACGCTCCTCTGGAGACGCCGGTCAGTTATGAGCGGAAGACAATCACAGCGGCTGTGAAAGTGTTTTCTTGTCGTCTGTAGTTTCACATGATCTCAGGATCAGAGCTGAAGCTTCATTTGTCTGTCAAACTCATTAAAGCTGCTGATCGCTTTGGTTTCAGTGGATCTTCACGTTCAGTCAGTTTCCTCTAATAGACTGAATGCTGCGCTCTACAGGAAAACACCTCAGATCTGAATTTTCTTAGAAAACTGTTTGAAAAATGTTTAAATAAATGCTTAAAAAGTTAAAAATAATGTTTACATTCATTAAAATAGTGAAAATAATATTAAATATGTTTTTAAAAATGCCAAAAATAAATGCTTAAAAATAAATTTAAAAATGTTTTAAAAATTAATAAAAAATTTTGTTTACATGTTAATTAAAATAGTGAAAATAGTATGAAATGTTTGAAAAATGTAAAAATAAATGCTTTAAAAATAAATGTAAAAATGCTTTAAAAAAATAAGAAAGCGTTTTCTTTACATGTTAATTAAAATAGTGAAAATGATATGAAATCCGTTCAAAAATGTTAAAATAAATGCTTTAAAATGTTCACGTTAATTAAAATAGTGAAAATAACATAAAATACGTTCAAAAATGTTAAAATAAATGCTTAAAAATGTTTACATGGTAATTAAAATTGTGAAAATAATATGAAATGTTAAAAAGGTTAAGAAAAATGTTGTTTAAACATTTAATTAAACAATGTTAATTAAAATAGTGATAATATAAAAATTTAAGTTTAAATTTTAAAGTAAATATAAAAAAAAAACATTTTAAAATGCTTTAACATTAAGACTGTTTACATGTTAATCAAATAGTGAAAATAATTTGAAAACTGATAAAAAATAGATGCTTACCTGTTCATTAAAATATTAAAAATAATATGAAAATAGTAGTGTTACTTGCTATTTCTTTTGTAATTATTTGTTAAACTTACTAGCAATTTCTGCAATTTAATAATTTTATTTATTTCTTTATTTCTTTGTTTGTTTATTTAGTCTTGTGAGAAGTATTAATATTAAACATTTGGTGTTTTAATTCTTTTTGTTGTTGTTGTTGAATGAAATTAGGGTCAATGTGGGATTCTAATCATGATTTATTGTTATTAATTTAAACAGTGTGTTTATTGTTATTCAGCTGCTGATCTGATGAATGTTTTCATGTTTTCTCTTCACAGCTCCCATCAATCCTCATCTGAGTGAGTATTTTTTTATTCACTATCCTTTTCTTTCTTTCTTTCTTTCTTTCTTTCTTTCTTTCTTTCTCGGAGCCGATAATGATGTTGTACTGTGAGGAGTGTAGCACAGGAAGAATCCCGTCTGAAATCTTGTGCAGTGCTTTGGTTTTCTCTCAGGTGTTCTTGAGGATCTCCAGCTTTAGTTTTATTGGTGAGGTTAAAGGCTGTCGGTGGTGAAGCACGAGCAGGAGTACAGGAGCGTCGCTCCTTTGGCCGTCAGCAGAAAGGCTCCGGCGTCTGAAGGTCACGCTCCGCTCTGCTCCTGCCGGAGTTCAATCAAATCAATGAATATTTATCAACAAACAGCTCCTGCTGAATCCCAATGACTGCAGACGCTCCTCAGTTCAGAGTCGGACGCTGGAATCGTCCCGTTCATGCTGTTAATGACGTGGTTTACTCGCTCTAGTGCTGATGACGAATCTCTCAGACGCTCATTTTCAAACACAACAGACACTTTCAGCCCAACAAACTCTTCAGAACAGTCCTGTGTGTTATTTCCTGAGTGTTCTGATGTCAAATGATGGTTTGTGGGAGAAACAGACACAAATTTGTGGGCGGGTCTGTTTATAAAATAAAATTAGATATTATTATTATTATTATTATTATTAAATAATTCCTATTTTCTATTGGTACAAAAAAAGGTTGTACAGGTTTATATTGTTGCTATAAAAGTGATAATAACAATAATAATTGTGATGATAGTAATAATAATATTAATAATAATAATAATTATTATTATTATTATTATGACATTATTACATTATCACATGAAATCATATGGGTTTATATAATTATCAGCATCATCATTCTTATATATTATATAAAATATTATTTTTTTACATATTCAAAATATTTGTATAGACTGTACTAAATAATAATAACTTTAAACTCAAAATAAAAACATTATTATTATTATTATTATTATTATTATTAAATAGCAGTTCAGAGGTTCTGGCCAAATTCTTATTTTCTGTTGGTACAAAATAATGTCATACAGGTTTATATTATTACTATAATAGTGATGATAACAATAATAATCATGATAATAATAATTATTATTTATTATTATTATTATTATTATCTGACCACCTTCATTATATGAAAAGCGACATTCAGAGATTCCAGGTAAATTCGCATTTAGCAGACTGCTCAAATTAAAGTCGTGCAGGTTTGAGATTTAATGTTCGATCATATTCATGTTCATGTTCTCTCTAACTTTGTTTCTCAGGAGAATTTCACTGCAGTTTTGAGGAAGATCCCATCTGCATGTTCACTCAGGACAAGAACGATGACTTCGACTGGACGAGACACAGCGCAGCCACACGCGACACCAAATACACGCCCAACACGGGGCCCAGCGGAGACCGCAGCGGCTCCAAACAGGGTACGGACCCGCCCGAGACCTTTACGAAAGAATCAGTGTGACGTCAGACGCCATCACAGTCTCTCCACTCGAGCAGCTCATTGCTAATCAGCTTGAACCTTTTATATTTTTTTGCATATTAATTATTTATATAAAGATTTTTTGAAATATTTATTTATATTTAATATATAATGAACTATGTAATAGTAATATTATAATAAATTACAATTCTGGCTAAATTTGCATGTTGTAGTTGTACAGAATAATTTATTATAGGTGTATATTCATAGTTTGCTGATTTAACAATGTTTGCTGATTTCTGAAGTTCTCTTGAATTGCATTAAACATGTTGCATAAACATGCTAACAACTTGCTAATCATGCTAGTAACATGCTAATCCTGTTAGAAACTTGCTAATTATGCCAGAAACATGTTGCCAACAGGCTAAGAACATGCTAATCATGCTAGCAACATGCCAGTAACTTGTTAATCATCCTAGAAACATGTTACCAACGGCTAATAACATGCTAATCATGCTAGTAACATGCTTATTATGTTGGAAGCATGCTAGTAACTTGCTAGTCATGCCAGAAACATGCAAACAACATGTTAATCATGCTAGAAACAAGCTAGCAACATTCTAATCAAGTTAGCAACATGCTAGTAACATGCTAATCATGTTAGAAACAGACTAGAAACATGCTAGTAACTTGCTGATCGTACTAGCAACATACAAACAACTTGACAATCATGGTAGAAACATGGTAGCAACTTGCTAATCATGTTAGCAACATGCTAGTAACATGCTAATCATGCTAACAACTTGCAACATGCTAGTAACTCGTTAATCATGCTAGAAACATGCTAGCAAGAGGCTAATAACATGCTAATCATGCTAGTAACATGCTAATTATGCTGGAAGCATGCTAGTGACTTGTTAGTCATGTCAGAAACATGCAAATAACATGGTAATCATGCTAGAAACAAGCTAGCAACATGTTAGCAACTTGCTAATCATGCTAGAAACATGCTAGCAACTGGCTAATAACATGCTAATAATGCTAGTAACATGGTAATTATGATGGAAGCATGGTAGTAACTTGTTAGTCATGCCAGAAGTATGCATACAACATGTTAATCATGCTAGAAACAAGCTAGCAACATGCTAATCATGTTAGAAACAGACTAGCAACATGCAAACAACTTGACAATCATGGTAGAAACATGTTAACAACTTGTTAAGTAACATGGTAATCGTGCTAGCAACTTTCTAATCATGTTACCAACATGCTAGTAACTTGTCCATCATGCTAGAAACATGCTAGCAACTGGCTAATAACGTGCAAATCATGCTAATAACATGGTAATTATGATGGACGCATGCTAGTAACTTGCTAGTCATGCCAGAAACATGCAAATATGTTAATCATGTTAGAAACAAGCTAGCAACATGCTAGCAATTTGTTAATCATGTTAGAAAACATGCTAATCATGCTGGTAACATGCTAATCATTTTAGAAACAAACTAGAAACATGCTAGTAAGTTGTTGATCATGCTAGCAACATGCAAACAACTTGACAATCGTGTTAGAAACATGCTAGCAACATGCTAATCATGTTAGCAACATGCTAATCATGCTAGCAACTTGCTAGCAACATGCTAATATATATATATAAATATATATAAATTCTTATTCTAAAAAATCTTTAGATTGTACCCCAAAGCAGCGTTTCAAGTCTCTTCTGAATTTCCCAACCTGAGTGTCTGGTTTTTAATCCTCCAGCTGATTTCTGAAGTTCTCTTGAATTGCATTCATATCCGTCGAGTTCCAATTAGCGCTCAGAGTGATTTCATTGGGATGAAGAAATTTTAGCTCTCAGATGAGGTTGTCTGTTTCCAAACCTCAGACGAAGCCCTCGGCGGACGAAGCGACGAGCTGCGTTTGATGACGGGACGCTCCGGCGGGAACGAGCGCCGCTAACGTGTCGCGGAGCCGCTCGTGTAAATAATACATTCGCTTTAATCACCCTGATGATTCCTGACTGTCCGCCGTTTCATTTTCCTCAAGAGTCCTACAGAGACTTTAATTACCGCTCATCATTCAGGAGAGGAAACGCTGTTTGATTTTGGCTGGAGGGGTTTTTCACAGCCCACCTTTCAATGAGACCACAATCTGAAGAACAATCAACAGCGCCATTCAACGTGACTCGCATTACAATAGAAATGAGATGAACGCCGTGAAACGCATCCGCTTCACTTTGATACCTAGTAATAAATCATTAATCTACACTAATAAATAATTTATGAATCAGTAATAGATCCATTTTTTTCTTTGATATCTTAGATTTTTTACAGTATGTATAGAATGTTTGGGATTACAGTCATGAGGATTTATGGAAGAAAGTGTAACTCTATTGCTACAGTTTTATCCTCCTGAGCAGATGTTGTCAAGCAGTTTATATTGCTGTGTGTAACGTGTCTCATTACTGTTTGTGTCTTTGTCAGGTTTCTACATGTACATTGAGACGTCCAGACCTCGTAAAGAGGGCGACACGGCTCGTCTCCTGAGCCCCACGTTCAACGTGGCCCCTAAAAACCCCTACAGCATCACCACCCCGCCGGCGTACTGCTTCAGCTTCTACTACCACATGTACGGCAAACACATCGGTAAGAGCTCCGACTTACTATAGTAATGTTTCACATGATCACTCCACCTGACAGATCCGCTGCTGCTAACAGACTCATGCGGCTCCTGCATTAACATCTGCACCGTCAGCATGACATCTGACACATTAGATGGGTCACGGTTGATACAGTCATGATAACCAACCCTGGTCTGCCTTATTTCGTTTAATCTGATGATTCTTTCAGCTAGTAATAATACTCTCAGCAGCAATATCAACAGTGTATACTAGGGATGCACCGATACCGATACTGAGCTCCTGTACTCGTACTCGTACTTGTACTCGTTAAAATGCCCCGATACCAAACGCCGATACCACATCATGTGACAAGTGCATATGCAGGCAAAGAAACACCGACAACAAAACAACAGACAGCAGAATGGAGTCGTTAGAGATTAAGGATGTCTACGAAGTATGTGTATGCAAGTAATATAATGTTAAACATTCAGTATTGTTACGAATCTGGTCGGTGTTCTGCTGACCACTCACCACCAGATGTCACTCTCACCTTATCCACACACTCTGACTGTTGCACCACACCCCGGACTACATCTCCCATCATGCATCACGCTGATTGCGTCAACACATGTGACCAATCAGCGGCATTATAAAAGCCCCGGTCTTTCCCCATGCAAGTCACGGATTGTTGTTGTTGTATTTCTATTGTTAGCGTTTCCTAGTTTCCTTGTTCCCTAGTTCCTAGTTCCTAGTTCCCTCACCTGGCTCCCCCGTTTTTCGACTGTTTGCTGCCTGCCTATTGGACTCTAGCTCTTGTTTATTGGTTTATTCTCCTAGCCCAGCCCCTTACGGATTACGTTCGCCACGGATCGACCCTCGCCTGTTTCACGGACTTCTATTGTGCATCGCCTTCGTTATACCTGCCTGCCATTGTTGTTTGACCCTGCCTGTTCGACCATGTATCTGTCTCGTCCCCTGAATAAAAGCTCGCAGATGGATCCGCTCGCCTCTCGCCTCTCACTCCACGTTACAAGTATTAAGCTTGTATAACTGATGCGCGTCAGCTGATAGGCAAAGCACGCAGATTGTATTGAGCGCGCGGCGGCCAAGATGTGCGGGCTTGTGGAGTCCCGCCTTGACATCACTGGAAAGTTTGTATTTCGATGAGATATGTCAAAAACAATTGAAGTAAATCAATGTACAAGTTATTTAACGGTATAGAGAGAGAGGGAGTGAGAGAGAGAGCGTGAGGAAGAGAGAGAGCATGCGCTGTTGTGTGATCTTTACTGATGTTCACATATTTAGCACACGCATCTTTTGGATTAAAACAAATTCGTAAATATAAGAACAATATATTGGGGCATTCGCTATAAACATCATTTATTTTCAACCTTAAGCAGACACGACTGTCCGGCGAAAGTGAAACTATAGCAGCCTGTGTGAAATGCGATAGGCAGTACTGTACTTGCGCATGTTTTGCTTGCTTCACGAGTGTTTCTCCATTATTTGAGCATATTTCAGATGAAAATATGCTACTTATATTTCTGAAAATATCAGAGTTAGGAGATTCATAATGAGTGGTTCACGTGATTACAGTACTGGGCCGCTGCAATGGAGCAGTTTAATGCTGTTAAATTGAAGATGATGTACCATAGAGCAAGAAAAAAAAACAGTGAAAGTAACAAAACACATTTTAATTGGCATAATTAAGTGTAAAAATAAAAATAACTAAGGGATATATAGTCAACCCAAAAATTATTCAGACAGCATATACACTATATTTTGATCATTTTTGATATATATATATATATATATATATATATATATATATATAATTTTTTTTATTTATTTTTTTTAACTAGTGGGTGCAGGACACAGTTTATGATAATGTGTTCTAAATAAATTTTGGTTTGACTGTATCTATTTGAAAAATTGAGTTGACCAACTAACATTATACATATTCTTTTAGTTTCTGTACCCCATATTTTACAAATCTACCGGTAAATTTTAAAATATCAGTATCGGTACTCGGAATCAGCAAGTACCAAAATTAAAAGTATCGGTATCGGGGGAGTACTGGAAAAAGTAGTATCGGTGCATCCCTATTGTACATTATTATAGTATTTATTAATGCTTAATTTCTTTGTAATTTTTTTTGTTTGTTTGTTTATAATTATTATATTGTCATTAGTTTATATTCTTTTTTATAATTCTGTTTAGCTTTATTTTTTTTATTTCAGTTTTAGTAATTTAGGCTTAAAAATGTAAACTTACTTTACTAATTTGTAAGTTTTTTTTAAATTATTATTTGTCTAAAATGTATCTTTTACTGTATTTTATTTCAGCTTTAATTCTGTTACTGAAATCAAATTTCAAAGTTTCAAACTTTTTTCAGCTATATTTCAGTTGGCCATTACCCATTTTTATTTAAGTAGTTATTTATTTATTTATTTATTTTTATTTGGTTTCTGTATTCGTTCAGTTTTCATTTTGATTTTAGTGTAAGTTTTAAGAATGTGCATTTGTTATTATTTTTTTGTGTGTGTGTGTCTTTGTTTGTTTGTTTGTTTGTTTTTTATAATTTTATGTGGCTTTAATTTATTTTGTTATTCCGGTTTTAGTCATTTAGGTTTAGTCATTTTTATTTCAGTTAGTTACCAAAGCAACTACTAATTTTCATTTAAGTTTTTTTTTTTTTTTATCTAATTTTCAATTTTCATTTAGTTTTCATTTTCATTTTAGTATGTTTTAGTAATTTTGTTTAGTGTTTGTTTTTATTAGTTTTTGTTAAATATAATTACTATATATATATAGAATTTTATTTAGCTCTCATTATTTTATTTTAGTTTTAGTCATTTAAACAGTTTGTTTTATTTAGTTGCCAAAGAAACATTACGAATTTCCATTGAAGTTTGTGTCTAGTTCTAGTTTTATTTCGACTTGATTTCAGTTATAGCATTTTCGGCAGTTTTCATGGATGTTTGTAAATGCGAATCATTTTGAAAATGTTCTTGAGTATACGTGAAACTTTTTAAAAACGCAAGGGAAAAACTTTTCTGTTTTTGACTACATCGTTGTGTAAACGTAGCCTAAATTCACAGATTTTTTTGCACTTCTGAGAGTTTTACAGATCAGTAAGTACTTTGATCAAGCACAGATGAAGACTGATATTTGTTGTGCCATATGGTTGAATATACGGCTGTGAAAAAGACAAAAATAGACTGTAGATGTGGTGATCTGTGAATCTGCAGGCAGTAGATGTGTGACTGACAAACATGTGATCACGTCACAGCTGATTATTACTGATACTCACCTCAAGAGTTTGTGTGTGGAGTTCTGTTTCTCTGCATTTGTTTACTGGATTAAATCACAGTTCACAGTAAACACTGGCCATCACAGCGCTAACTTTAGCCGCGTTCCTCCTGCCGATAGAGCCGCTCACGTCCAGAACCACCACAACACCTCATTCATCTCCAAAGCAGACGGGTTATCCCTGCGGAGCGCTGCTGGAATATAATGAGAGATGAGTCGATTTAGAGGATAAAAGGATATCGCTCACATTCACATGAGCAGAAACACTTTCATTCCTCTTAACAATTGTTTCACTCAGAAAGATTGAGCAGATTGACTACCTAGACCTGACCATGATGTCTTGTTTAAGGCAGTACACTACTGGTGAGCTAACAAAAGCATGGTCCAAGTATGTCTTGCTAACATTTATTATTTCTGAATGTTCTCTGAACGTTCAAAATGTTAAAATGTATTTTAAATGTTTTTTCTTGGTTATGCAAACATTAAGGGAACATTCCGTTTGATCAGATTGCAAACATTACGGGAATGTTATATTTGAATGTTTTCTGAATGTTCTGAAAAAAGTTGTAACATTTAAAGAAATGTTACATGAATGTCCAACTAAAAGATTTCAGGAGGAAAAAAATTCCATAAATGATGTATAAGTAACATTTTTGTGCTAACATTCTGAGAATATTATTAAAGATAAGAGAACTTTGAATAAATTAACATTCCATTAATGTTACAGCAAGAACGTTTACAGAGAACCTTGCCAGAACGTTCTGAGATCATTCCCTGTTAGCTGGTAATATGGTAAAATGAAAACTAATCCATATCACCATACTCCCCCATCTGATTAATTACAGTACATAAAGACAAATTTCTGTTACAAATTTTCTGAAATGTTATGTTTAAATATGCAGATGAGTCATTATCTACTTAACATTTACATTTAATCATTTAGCAAATGTTTTTATCCGAAGCGACTTAATTAAATATTCTCTAATTTGCATACTTTCCAAAACATAAAACTGAACATTGGATAAGGCCAGATTTAATATTCTTGTTTGAATTTTGTTGACACATTAGAATTCAAAGTTTTTCCAGAGGGGATTTCATAAATTAGAAAATACTGTCAACAGACAGAAAAACAATGCATTTTTACCATGTTTTAGAAATAACATTTTAAATATATCAAGCAAATGACATATTAACAAACCCTTCAGTAAAAACCTTCAGAATATAGATGAGAATAAAACTGTATGTTTTGGTGCATGTAAGAGCTGCTGAAGTGAAGGATTAAACTTTTATAGATATGCATTGTAATTGAGATCTACAGACGCAAATGGATAAAATGCAGTTTTTTTAAAGGCTTCTTTTCACTAGTCTGAACATTGGTTCAGATTCATTCTTGTTTGATTTTGTTGTTATATCAGAGTTTAAGGTTTTTACAGAGGAGATTTTGGATTTCTCTTTTTCTTAGTATCAGAAAATACTAACAACAGACAGAAAAACAGATGCATTTTTATATAAAATGTTTAAAAAAAAAACAGATGGATGATATATGAACAAACCCCTCAGTACAAATCTTCAGGATATGAAGAGGAATAAAACTGTAAGTTTTGGTGTATGTAAGTGCTGCTGAAGTGGAGGAAAAACTTTCAAAGATATGCAATGTAATTGAAATTTACAGACGCAAATAGATCAAATGCAGTGTGTTTTTTTGAAAGACTTCTTTCCGCTAGTCTGAACACTGGATCAAAATTCTTGTTTGATTTTGTCGTCAAATTAGAGTTCAAAGTTTTTCCAGAGGGGATTTTGAATTTCTCTTTTTATAACTCCATAAGTTAGAAAATACTGTCAACAGACAGAAAAACAATGCGTTTTTACCATGTTTTAGGAATAACAATTTTAATATATCAAGCAAATGTTATATAAACAAACAAATTCAGTAAAAACCTTCAGAATACAGAGAGGAATAAAACTAAGTTTTGGTGTATGTAAGTGATGCTGAAGTGGAGGAAAAAACTTTTAAAAATATACAATGTAATTTAAATTTACAGACGCAAATAAATCAAATACAGTGTGTTTTTGAAAGACTTCTTTTCACTAGTCTGAACATTGGTTCAGAATTCTTGTTTGATTTTGTTGTCATATTACAGTTTAAGGTTTTTACAGAGGGGATTTTGGATTTCTCTTTTTTTCACTTTATAAATGACAACATACTGACAACAGACAGAAAAACAAATACATTTTCAACCAAAAATGTTAAAAAAACAGATGAATGACATATTAACAAACCCTCCAGTAAAAATCTTCAGAACACAGAAAAGAATAAAACTGTAAGTATTGGTGTATATAAGTGTTGCTGAAGTGGAGGAAAAAAACTTTTATAGATATGCATTGTAATTGAAATCTACAGACGCAAATGGATACAATGCTGTGTTTTTTGAAAGTCTTCTTTCCACTAGTCTGAACATTGGTTCAGATTCATTCTTGTTTGATTTTGTTGTTATATCAGAGTTTAAGGTTTTTACAAGGGGATTTTTTGGATTTCTCTTTTTCTTACTCCATAAATCAGAGAAAATACTAACAACAGACAGAAAAACAGATGCACATATTAAAATGTTTAAAAAAAAAACAGATGGATGATATATGAACAAACCCCTCAGTACAAATCTTCAGGATATGAAGAGGAATAAAACTGTAAGTTTTGGTGTATGTAAGTGCTGCTGAAGTGGAGGAAAAAACTTTAAAATATATGCAATGTAATTTAAATTTACAGACGCAAATAAATCAAATGCAGTGTGTTTTTGAGAGACTTCTTTCCGCTAGTCTGAACACTGGATCAAAATTCTTGTTTGATTCTGTTGTCAAATTAGAGTTCAAAGTTTTTCCAGAGGGGATTTTGGATTTCTCTTTTTATAACTCCATAAGTTAGAAAATGCTGTCAACAGACAGAAAAACAATGCATTTTCACCATGTTTTAGGAATAACAATTTTAATATATCAAGCAAATGTTATATGAACAAACCCTTCAGTAAAAACCTTCAGAATACAGAGAGGAATAAAACTGTAAGTTTTGGTGTATGTAAGTGATGCTGAAGTGGAGGAAAAAACTTTAAAATATATGCAATGTAATTTAAATTTACAGACGCAAATAAATCAAATGCAGTGTGTTTTTGAAAGACTTCTTTTCACTAGTCTGAACATTGGTTCAGAATTCTTGTTTGATTTTGTTGTCATATTACAGTTTAAGTTTTTTACAGAGGGGATTTTGGATTTCTCTTTTTTTCACTTTATAAATGACAACATACTGACAACAGACAGAAAAACAAATACAAATACATTTTCATCTAAAATGTTAAAAAAACAGATGAATGACATTAACAAACCCTTCAGTAAAAATCTTCAAAACATAGAAAAGAATAAAACTGTAAGTATTGGTGTATATAAGTGTTGCTGAAGTGGAGGAAAAAAACTTTTATAGATATGCATTGTAATTGAAATCTACAGACGCAAATGGATACAATGCTGTGTTTTTTGAAAGTCTTCTTTCCACTAGTCTGAACATTGGTTCAGATTCATTCTTGTTTGATTTTGTTGTTATATCAGAGTTTAAGGTTTTTACAGAGAAAAGAATAAAACTGTAAGTATTGGTGTATGTAAGTGCTGCTGAAGTGGAGGAAAATCTTTTTAAAGATATTCATTAGAATTGAAATAAACACAAATAGATGAAGTATAATAAAACGAATGCTTAAAAGTGTATTTTGGATGGTTTTTTTTGTTGTTTTTTTTCCCCACTAGTCTGAACACTGGATCAACATTTTTGTTTGATTTTGTTGTCATATTAGAGTTTAAGGTTTTTACAGAGGGGATTTTGGATTTCTTTTTTTAACGCCATAAATCAGAAAATATTGTCAACAGACAAAAAAACAAATACATTTCCTCAGTTTTTAGGAATAAAATGCTCTATAAATCAGTGTGAATAATATATATGAACAAACCCCTCGGTAAAAATATTCAGAATGCAGAGAGGAATAAAACTGTACGTTTTGGTGTATGTAAGTGCTGGTAAAATGGAGAAACAAACTTTTAAAGATATGGATTGAATTTGACATTTAAATGTTTCATTTGCACTAGTCTGAAAGACATTGGAAGCCAAATAGATGTCAAACCCGACCAGTTTATGAAAAACCATGAGTTGAGTCTTGCCTTAAGATTTCCACACACCTTTCCCACGCACCCAATGCAAACATGATTGTTAATAAACTAACTACAGCTTCAAACAATCTGCCAGCAGAATGCATTAGTACCTGGATTGAGGTTCTGTTCTTCTGTCGTATGGCATTGAGGAGGTCAGTTGTTAAATTAATTGATTGTATTTTTCCCGCAGGCACTCTGAATGCATTTGTGAAGCAGAAAGGTCAGTCAACTTCAGATGCCGGTCCAGTCTGGTCTCTCAGCGGGAACCAAGGGGACCGATGGAGACAAGCCAAAATTAGCATCCATCCTACTGCCTCCTTCCAGGTGAGCGAACTGTATGAGACATTCACATTCACTTCACTTTTACAGAGGATTTAACTGTTTTTGAACATTTCTTATAATCAGAAATGTTTATTGATCATATTAGCATACTAGAATGATTTCTAAAGGATCATGTGACATTGAAGACTGGAGTAATGATGCTGAAAATTCAGCTGTGCATCACAGAAATAAATGACAGTTTAACAGATATTTACATAGAAAACAGCTGTATTGCATTACATAACTATTTCACAATTTTTACTCTATTTTTCATCACATAAAAGAGATTTTTAATGTTTTAATGTAATGTTATGTCCTAAATGTTCATTTTCTGAAACAGTAAGTCACTCAAGGTCATGCTGTATTTTGAAAATACACTAATATGGAAGCTGCTGTGGAGTCCAGAAGAGGCTCTTGAGACGAGCTTCATTTATTTTGTTCTGTTTCCATCACACAGGTGATATTTGAGGGCATCCGTGGTCCCGGGATCGAGGGGGATATTGCCATCGATGATGTCATGCTCGAGGAGGGGGAGTGTCCTGACCCTCCATCCAATCGTATGTATCAAGCATGGATCTCCACGGTAACCAGGCCGTAATTGCGCATAGTACAATTTTGTTCAGGAGAGCACAGTAATTACACGAGAACAAACAGCGAGAAACACAGAAATGAGGCCAGGTAATGGACTGGAATTGACAAGAGCGACGGTGAGAGCGAAACGCAGGCAACATGAGAGCAAATGAAAAAGCTTCCTTCTGGAGCCGAAGAACAGCTGTAATCATGAAGTGAAGTTATGTGTTAATTATTATTATTAGGCATCAGGGTTTTCATTATACAAAGCTGCGTGACTGTAAGAGACGTTTCATATCGATCTCACCGTGAGATCGTGGATGTCTAGAGAACGATCAGATGCTGCAGTAATAATATATGTAATGGAGGATAAATATGAATCACAGAAATACACTTAAGACATTTATGAACAACCGTATGTGTGAAAAATATTACAGAAATGCTTCTGAGTGCTGTTAACAGAGTCTAGTTTTTGATCATTTTCACAAAACTTCCACGGCTCCCACAGTATTTTGTTGTATGAATATATGAACAGGGTTCACATAAGTATTTCCTTCAGATTCTCATGAGAGCACTTGGAGATTTGGTTTGCGGCTCAAACTGCACCCTAAATATAAAATATACCTAAATATACCTACATATAAAAAATAAAATAATTAGTTTTTTAATAAAATAATAAATAAAATCAATAATACTATTCTATTTTAAAATAAAAAGTGAGTATTAAAAAAAATACAATGATTTTATAGTACACAAAAAATACAGTGCTAATATTTATTTTTTTTTAATTTACTTTTTTTTTTATATATGAATTTTCAAAACTTTGTCATCATTTACTCACCATTAAGTTGTTCCAAACCTGTATGGGTTTCTAATTTCTCTTAAGCACAAAAGAAGATATTTTGAAGAATGTTGGTAACAAAACAGTTGACGGTAGCCATTGACTTCCATAGCAGTTTTTTTTTTTTCATTCTATGGAAGTAAATGGCTACCGGCAACTGTATAAAAACACACTAACAACCATTAAGAGTTATCAACTGTATAGCAACTCCTGCATACATATACAGGGCTCTACGTTTACTTTTATTTTCAGGAGCACTTGTGCTCCTAACTTAAAAAACTTCAGGAGCACCTAAAAAAAATACAAAAAAAAACTGATAAAAAAATTATCCTTCCCATTATGAAGTGATGTTTGACTCCTTAAAGTGATTTACAGGGGAATTTAGTTTTTACCCTTGTGATGGCATTTTTCTAACTTTATTAAAAGTATGTCATCTCTTATGTCCAATTTTTTAAAAATTATATTTTATAAGCTGTTTAAAAATTTCTAATTAAGAATAAGAATAAGTTACCCATTTAATGAGGCTCAGAGGTGGCATGAGTGCAATCAAATTCATGAATTCATGTTGAGATTAATTTTAAATATAACATTTTTAATATAGAAATAGTAAATGATTTAACCCTTTAAGTGCCCCCCCATTTTTGAACATAGATGTGAAAGTGCACTATCCAAACTTAAATTTATATAAATTATGAATCCTTTGGAATACAGACCTAAGGTTGGACTCTATTTTTTAAGAAGACAATCTGCAGATTACTGCAAAGGTGTAATTATTTTTAAAATAATAAAGTATCAAAAAGTTATACAAGTTTACATTTACTGTAATGAAAATGCACTGTACCCGATTTTTTTTTTTTAATATAAAATAAATATATTACAAAATATTTTTGAATCCAGAATTGCTATAAAATTAAAGCCTTATGTTTAAATAAGTTATGTTCCAAATTTGAAGTTGATATTAAAAAAATGAGGTTTCTGTGAGATTTTATTTAGGGCATCACCACAAACAGCCATCGGGTGCCATCAAAACTCCATTGAATTTTTTAAATGCATTTATCTGTCACAAATGTCAAAATTTCTCTGCCAATTTTACTTCTATCAAAAAAAAAATGGAATCCTGAGACTCAAACCTTTCCAAAAATACATATTTTGTCAACATTATAAAAAATGTTGATTCTAAAAGACCATAATGCATTTTATAATATGACACTTGACTCCACCCACTGAGGGGAGGAGACTGCTAAAAGATTTTCAAGTACCATTTCCAAGGTAACACAATGTCTGACTGAAAAATAGTTTTCACAGGATGAATTCTGAGGTTTTAAGCTAGTTATGATGATTACTAAAATATGTGATAGAGAAAAAAGACATAGAAAAAAGTGCCGGTGGGCCGGTGACACTTAAGGGGTTAAATAACTGAAAAGAGACTTTAAAAATGAAACTAAATCTGCCAGTTTCGGTGGCAAGTCGCTGATTTAATTACTGAATCATTTATTCATTTGATTCGTTCGAATGGCTGATTCATTCAGGAATAAATCTAGTGAGTGTCTTTATGAAAGGGAAATTGAATCATTGACTCACTAGATTCGTTTAAAAACGCTCGTTCATTCATAAAGGAAACAGCGCTGTGTTTGAATGGAGATGTGCAGTGGCTCAGCTATGACTGTTTCAAACTATTTTTGATGACGAAATACAGCAAAATCAGGCAATAGTGTCATAGCCAGACAACATAAGTCACTTAATATTAACTTCTTGATTATTGAACTGTTGTATTAAATCAATATCTCATTTACAAACTCCCTTAAAAATCACTAAAAGCTGTCACTCATCTTAGTTCATCGCAATCACACAAAGTTTCATTATAATGAAGGAAGCTCTCGACACTGCACAATCAATCTCTTTGTTTATGAGAGGATTGGTGAGATATGTGTGTGATTCATTACTCAACATTGCAAAAACACCCTAGAAACCTTTGAATCTGCTCTCAGCACAAACACATAAACTGATGGGGTCAGTCGCACTGATGCTCATAAATGTTTTTGAAATAAGTCGCACTGTACAGCCCTGATATGGCAATCCCAGACATCATGGTGGTGAGTTTTGATCTGGTTATCTGGTTAGTGATAATCTCTTTGTCTGTGTGTTTTCCTACAGCGATCAGAGGAGCGGCTGCACAGAGCGTCTCCAGTATATGGCTATTGAGCGTCACGCTGTTTTTTACCGTATTCATTGGTCAGAGGTGACGCTCCACGTGAGAAAAAGACTCCAGACGCGTCTCTCAATATTTAATCACCAAAGATTCATGCTTTCGGATCGCTGAGAAGGCACAACACCGGATCCACACGGAATGAAATGATTACAAACGGAAAAGTAATAACTTATGCTACAAATAAAGAAAGAAAGAAACATTCTCTGCTGAGATGCTCCGACGTCTGGATACAACCGAGGGTTTAAACACTGACCTGAAAAGCACAACGACTACTTCGCAATCTGGATTTAACTGATAAGAGAGACCCTGAATGAACAACGTTCCCCTCCACCGTTTATTTTTCATCTTGAGATGTTCTTTTCTGGTGCTTTGGAGTACAATCAACACAACATCTCAACCTCCGGTTGACCTTCTGTTGCATCTCTTGATTTGTTCTGGGTTTGGTTTGGTGCGTAGACGCAAATAAAAGAGAACCTCGTTTTGCTTTTTTCCCCGACTCCAGTAGCAGCCTGATTTCACAACACTGTGTTCACGTTCCCAAGCGGAGAACCTTGCGTTTCTGGGCGTCTGTGGCGGTGAAAGACTTGCTTTGTCGTCGTTCCCAGCACCGGTTGAGTGACAGAGTTTCTGCCATTAAAAAAGAAGTGCCTTCAGGTTAAAAACCGATCCGTTAGCCTGGCCATCAACACCAAACGTCCATGTTTCTAACATCTCTGATGGGCTATTTTATACTCATTTCTATCGCCCCTCAAGTGCTGGAGCGCACGACTGTGACCGTCACGTACGAACGACCGCGAACGTAGGACGCCGTATGGAGGTGTTGCTCCGAATGTCACGCTCTCCATCCCGAACGCAAACCGACTGTCATGCCTCTGTCATTTATATACCGAACAATGTGCATTCTGAGAAAAAAACGAAATATTCATAATTATAATAATATTTTATTACTCTATCCAGAATGTGTTTCAGCTTTTACACACAAACTGTGAAATCGGTGGCGGTATCTACCTGAGCGCTCGACCAGCCGCTTTTTAAAAAGGGTGTTGTAAAAAAAAAAAAAGAACGTGTTATGAAAATGTTTTGACAAGAAACTGTGTCTCGTTTCTTCTGATTTACGTTGAAATGTTTTGACTTTACTGTCTTTATTTCTCGTCGTCTCCCTTGCATTGCTGAAAATATCAAAAACGGGCAGAAAAACGCCGGTTTGATAACTGTACAACTTGTATATGTAAAGAAGCTCTGTTCATTGAGATTTATATGAGATGTTTTATGTACGAGTCAAAGGAAGCACAACATTTAGGATTCAACCATTTATAAACATCATATATGTGAACGTCCTCCTGCAAAACTGACGTGAAAATAAAGTGCAAGCTTGTGTTTGTCATTGAAGTTGTTGGTCAACTTGTGAACCTGAACTAAACAGTCAATATTATTTTACTTTATTTAAAATTAATTAGCATTAAAATGGACCAATGGGTCCTCTGGAGTGAATGGGTGCCGTCAGAATGAGAGTCCAAACAGCTGATAAAAACATCACAATAATCCACAAGTAATCCACACCACTCCAGTCCATCAGTTCACATCTCAAGAAGACAAAAGATGAAACAAATCCATCATTAAGATGTTTTTAACTAAAATACAACTCCATAATGATGCTTCCTCCACTGAAAAAGTGTTCTGGTCTGAATCAGGAGAGAAATCTGCACAGATTAAGCAGCATTTACAGTCCAAAACAGCTCTAAACAAACATGTGGCTGGATTTTGATGTGAGAGACAACAGGACATGGACTTTTTCTGACGGCACCCATTCACCGCAGAGAATCCATTGTTGAGACAGTGATAGAATGACACATTTCTCCAAATGTGATGAAGAAACAAACTTATCCTAATCTTGTATCACTAATGATCTGAAAAGATGACATTTAATAGCAAAGAAATGTGTCATTCCATCACTTGCTCACCAATGAAAGTGAATGGGTGCCGTCAGAATGAGAGTCCAAACATCTGATAAAAACATCACAATAATCCAGAAGTAATCCACACCACTCCAGTCCATCAGTTCACATCTTGAGAAGACAAAAGATGAAACAAATAAGATGTTTTTAAATCTATAATAACGCTTCCTCCAGTGGAAAAAGTGGTCTGGTCTGAATCAGGAGAGAAATCTGCACAGGTCAAGCAGCATTTACAGCTCTAAACAAATATGTGGCTGGATTTAGATGTGAGAGACAACATGAGATGGACTATTTCACTGGAGGAAGTGTTATTATGGATTATGGACTCAATGTATAATAGTTAAAAACGTGGTAATAATGGATTTGTTTCATCTTTTGTCTTCTCAAGATGTGAACTGATGGACTGGAGTTGTTTTGTGGATTATTGTGATGTTTTTATCAGCTGTTTGGACTCTCATTCTGATGGCACCCATTCACATCCATTGGTGAGCAAATGATGGAATGACACATTTCTACAAATCTAATGAACAAACAAACTCATCCTAATCTTGGATGATGACGTAGACGTGCATGAGTCATTTTATTCACTTGAATTGTCACAGAAATACATGGGTACCTCTTTCATAATGTAAATGTTTAATATTCTGCAGCGCTCGTTGTATTGTCGCATTGCATTAGTGACAAACAACAAGAGGTTAAGAGCTCCGGTCATGAAGTCCTGGACCGTTAATGTACAATTTCCTTCCTTGAGCCCCAAAACAACCTTCAATTTGTGCCCTCAGTGAATCAGCAGGCGGTTAAAGAACGAGGCGGTGAATAATGAAGAGTGATTCTTGTCCTGGTTTTACCGGAGGACGTGACATATGTGTGCTGGTATATGCAGTGTACCATAGCTCAAAACTGAGTCACTACATGATGTAAAAGATTCATTCACAGTACGACGACTGACGCTCGTTACAGGACTTCTGAATCATCCGTCTAATGAATCTAATAAGTCTTTATGAAGTAAAAATGAATAAAGGAAACCAATACAAGTGATACTAAGGGCTAAAGGCATCTTAGCTTGTTTCTGTGTGAACGCACACTATGTGAGAGCTTATATTAGAGATATTTGAAGTTATATGTTTTCTGTTTAGAGCTGGGCGATGTATTGAATGCATTTGTGATGATTTGATGGTGAAAATGAGCCAACTGTGTGAGTATTGCAAAAGCGCTTTTTGTTTGGTGTTTGCGTGTGATTCATTCGAGTGAATCACTTCAAATGGTCCGATTCATTAGTTGCTTTAAAATCACTAAACGTCCTTTTCATTAAACTGCTTTATTAAAAATACTATGTCCTGTAGATAAATATTGCTGTTTATTATTCTGTATTGTTGGTGTGTACAAATGAAAATGATTCAGTATCATTTTTCTTTGCGTTCGTTTCGTGAGAAACTGATGCAAACATGCTTGATTGTTTGAAATAGATTTTTACTTTTATGTCTAAACATTTGTATATTAAATATTGTCTGAAAAATATTGGAAAAATTGTATCGCCCAGCTCAAATGCCAGGATAAAATATTGACAGAGTCAAGTTTGGTTACATTTAACCCTCCTGTCACATTTTTGCAGACTGGATAAAATGTGAGCTTATAAAACAGTCAGAACTTGATCTTTTTCAGCTAAAACCACACTGTTAAAAACAAAAAAACACAATTTGTTGAGTCAACTTAAAATAATTTGTTACCATGCAGGCTTAAAATTTTAAGTTCAGTCAACTCAAATAAGTTAAGTCCACTTGAAATGTTAAGCTGTACTAAGTGAAAACTGAGATATTTGAGTTAAAGTTAAAACTGGCATTAAAATTTTACGTTGAATCAACTCAAATATATACTGTAAGTTGGCACTTAATACAACTTAACACTTCAAGTTGACTAAACTTTTTTGAGTTGACTGAACTCAAAATTTTAAGGCAGCCGGGTAACAAATTATTTTTAGCTGACTCAACATTTTTTTTTACAGTGCATACTGTATCTGATTAGCACCTTCATACTAATGAGTGAATGTAAAAAAAAAATAATAAAAAAAGCAAAAGTTTTTAATGTTACCATGCTTTACACCCTTTTTATTATATTTTAGAAAATTAAGAAATTATTTGAAATTTCAGATTTTACAAAAACTCCTTCAAAATCACTTCAGTGTGAGAAACTTTTTTTTTTTTAGTATTCATAAAAATACTTTAATATACAATTCTATGACATTTTTAAAATCACATAATATGAGAATTAATTTAAAACCATTGGAATGAATGGAATTTAATTACATTTGAACTTATAGCTCATCCTGCTCAAAAACAGTCAAAATTTATGAAACCTACATATTCATTTTCTAACAAATCAACATAAATATTTCCCTGGAATGATTTTTTTAAACAAAATGCACAAAATAAACAAAATTTTACTTGCATAAACAGATGAAAAAGAAAATCAGCAACCAGTGAAATGTGGACTTCGAACTCTTGTTCCTTTATTAAATTTAGACTGTTTTGTCTTTAACTTTTGCTTTTCATCTCTGTCGGGCTGCAGTTCATTAGATGAAGGTTATTTGTCATGTCAGTTACATCTTTTGTTGGTTTATAGTGTCTTTGTTCAATGCATAAAAAAAATTCAGTCCTAATAGTGTGTGAGAGACAGGAATGAAGCTTTATGTGTTTTACATTTGAAACAAACAAACAAAAAAAATGAAAATTTAAAAATTAAAAAAAATCATTTTGAGTTGTTAATATTATTTTTAAATGTCAGAAAAAAAAATGTTGTGTATTTTGATATTCCTCATCCCATACTAAAAACAATGATTTTTTTTTTTAGAAATAACTGCTTTTTTCCAAACTGACCCGAATGCAATAGGAGGGTTAAGATAGTAATGACCGAGAGTGATCAGAGAATTAAACCATGGATGTCTGACCTTCCAGAATGTGTCTAATGTGTCTCTCAGTTGATCATGTTTTAGTGCTTCACACTGGAGCTGATCTGAAGGCCTCGTCATCTTCAGAAGGGCTTTATGACTGTCTCTCACAAACATTTACAGAATTTTCAACACGAGTGCGTGAATGCAGATGAAGTGGAGCTCGATGTACAGTAGATACAGTAGATCAGTGTAAATGAAAGAGGTTTGATCTCTGTCCGTGTTAATCGTGAGAGGTTGATCTGATGTCCTGTAACGGCCGTTCAGTCTTTATACTCGATCAATATCCAATAATGCTTCCTTTCACTGTATTTCTTTGGATTTACCATCCATTTTTGTGTCATTCTTGCAACTAATGATGAAAAAAAAATAAAGAAAGCTATTTTACATCTGTGTTGGTGAAACGCATTGCAGAACAATCTTTCTGCCTGTGTTCCTGGAGTATTTTACAGTCTTATCAGACATTATTTATATATTTAATGCAGTTTTTGATACTGAACATTTACGCATACAAAACATATAGTTTACTTTATATTGGGGCATGTTGTCACAGTAGGAACTGTTTTGTTGACACTGATTTGAGTAGATTTTATTATCAAGATTTTGCACAATATTTAATTGCGTTATAGGCTATTTAATGTATTTTGACACAAATTTGGAGAATCTGTGACAACAATTTGTGGCAGCAGAATCTTAAAAACATAAAAAACAAACAAAAATAATGAAAAAAAAAAAAACTATTTCAACTTAAACATTTAAGTTCAGTTGCTGCCTTAAATTTTTAATTATTTTTTAAACTGGCTGTACAGGTCATGTCAACTTAAAAAAAAAAAGGTGAATATTGTATAACTTAAAAATAAAGTCAAAAATTAAATTTAAAATTAAATTGATTTAATAAGTTAAAGTAATGGAAAAATCTATCTTGCCACGACTTGCGATGATCTGAGTAGATTTTTTAATGAAATGTGAAGATTATCAAGATTTTGCACAATATTTAAATGCATTATATGCTATTTAATGTATTTTGACACTAATGTCAAGAATAAAGCAATTCATGACAACAGAATCTTGAAAACATAGAAAACATACCAAAAATAATAAAACTGAAAAAAAAGAAAAGAAATCCACCCAACTTGAGTTTAGCTGCTGCCTTAAATGTTTAGGTAGCTGTATAAGTCATTTCAACTTAAATAAAATAAAAAAGGTGAATATTGTATAACCTAAAAATGTTTTTTTTTTTTCAACAGTGACTTAGTGATATTTTAGTATGTTCGAGATACTATTATAGTTTTTGTTAATGTTTAAATTTATTCTATTTTTTGTTTCATGTTTTTAGTTAAAGTTTTGGTCATTGTTTTTGTCATTTTTATGGTTATAATTTCCATTTCAGTTTTGGTTAAGTACATCAAGTTAAACTAATTGAAAATAAAAAATGCTGTTCTGGAAGCTAGCTGTAATAAAATGTTTTTTTTATTCCCTATTTCAGGTAAGTTTTATTTAAAATATGATATGTTATTCGTGGTTTTCATTTTAGTGAACTATATCCTGTGAAATATTGAAAAATTGCTATTGCATGTGTTGTTTACAATCCACAAAATAATAATTGAAAATGATCCAGATGCAGTGCTGGAGTAATGGAGTGTTTGTGAGTGTCATTATTGATCCGGAGCGGCTGAAGTGACCCGGATCTGTGTATGTGTGGGGTGTTGGAGTGGTTTCTGTGGTTCTCCGGAGCGTGTGAAGCTGTTAATGGTGCTCAGAGTCTCTCGGGCGTCTCTGGACTCTTGATCGTATGCTGTTAAAAGTGTTTTAGTGACCCGGAGATGTTATTTTCCTGCTGTCTATGTTGGATTCACATCAACACCTGTGTTTCTCACACTGAACGCCAGCAGTGAGTTTGTGGTTGATTTTCTCATCTTTTAGCTTCACACTGTTGGAATATGATATTGTGTCATTATAAAATATTGTTTGAATCCGGTGGAAGTCATTTGGTACGAGTCCACTGATGTTTTCTTTAACAAGCTTGTTTTCCCAACAAGCAACAGCGCAGACGAAACACTAACGTGTTGTTTTCGCTTGACACATAATAATTGGAAACATCACTCTCATATGCAGCGTTTTATTCTTTTATTAGTTTTTTCCTTTTACACTGAAAAAAATGGTGTAGGATTTACTTTGAAATACTCAACAATTCAGTTTTGAAGGAGAAAGACTGAGCTAGCACTTTAATAATCTGTTTTATTTATTTGTCTTTAATGTAAATCAGTTTGTTCAATTTAATGCTTTTTTTTTATGTCAGACAAATACTGTTGTAAAAATAAATAATGCAGTTTTCATTAGTGATTTTCTTGGTACTGTTAACTACTTAACGTTAACCACTTTTGATTTTAGTTCACTTATTAGATTGGCTTGAGAAAGTATTGGGACATATTGATCAGCCTATAAAAATATAATATAATAAATGCAGACTCGTGCATATCATCCGCTCCCTGCGATCGCGTCTCTGGACCTGAGCCAAAGTCCGGAGTAGACTGTGCACGCTGCTGCGGTTCACCTGACACGACGCAAAACCAGACCTCATTTTCCCCAATCGAAAGCATAACTGAATCGTGTCTGAATCGTGTCATTCACAGTTCAGAAAATACAAACACTGTGAACAAGTGACCGATCTCAGCTGCAGCTTCAACGTCTATTTATAGTGTAGGCAGTGTTGGCGAGTAACTAGTTACATGTAACGTAATTACGTAATTTAATTACAAAATAAATGTAATTGTAATTAGTTACAGTTACTGAGAAAAAATGTGTAATTAAATTACAGTTACTTTTGAAAAATGCCAGTGATTACAAAGGGGATCACATCTGAATTTTGCCACACACCCACCCACACTTACAGATTTAATTGACTTCTTTCGTAAATTGCATTGACTGCTCTAAAATGAGACACCAATGTTTCAGGAGTTTAGGACACAGAATAGGACACATGCTTATTCAATAAGTGCTTAATTCCTATTTGGGTTTATGCATAAACTTAATTTTTTAAGATTGTTTTTTCCAAGGCATTGTTAGATGCTAGTGTTTTCTGTCATAACTATGCAAACATTTGATTTAAAACCCAGTATCATAGCTATTAAACTATTTCTTGTTATGATGTTATTTATGTTATGATCTTGTTATGACATATAGCGTAACTGCGCTCACAGTGACCCGAGTTCGATTCCCGTCTCGAGGTCCTTTGCCGATCCTGCTCCCCTCTCTCCTCCCAGCTCTTTCCTGTCATCTCTCTACTGTCCTATTACAATAAAAGGCATAAAAATCCCCCAAAAAAAGTATAAAAAAAATTCTGAATTTGTGGTGGCTGTGCTTTAAATTAAATTATTACACGGTTCTGTGGAATGCTTGATTCTGATTGGTCAGTCATGACATTCCAAGGTGTGTTATTCCCCAGTAACAACTGGTAGAAGCTTATAACTCGGACTCATTCAGCAACTTAGGTCAGTGCTATATGCTTGATCATTTTTCTTGGCGGAAGCTTTGTGTTTGGTTAGCTAATAGAATATTAATTAAAATAAGCTTAATTCAGTATTATGTGGACAATTTCTTAATTCTGTCATCCTGGTATCGTGGACTCGCTCTGTTGTTTCATACAAACGCAGATGCTGCCATTTATTTTTTTGTACACTGTAATGGATTATAAGATAACTAACAAACTAGCACTACTTGCTTAATTATTTATGTGGTGAAATGTTGTGTAAGAAAAGTGGTATGACTGCACTGTATCCCTAAAATGTCTAGTTTGAACTTGTCGTTTGCTAGCAACTGATTTCTTCATGGAAGCTTTGCGTCCAAATATTTCAACTCAGATCAGTGTATCGTGTCTAATTATTTTGACACGAAACATCTAAATAATCTATCAAGCAGCTGTGTAATAAGTGGGAAAATGTTGTTGATAATGATCAGCAAAATAAAGATGTATGTTATCTTTTACTTATTATAATCTTAATTCAAGTGATGAAGGATTTTGAAAGTCTGACAGAAATCAGTGTTTGGTGCTGCTGTAAGATTAACTCTGCCTGGTTTAAATGTTTCAAAATGATTAACAGTTGAAAATATTAGAAATTTAGAAAAGTAATCAAAAAGTAATTAAAAGTAATAAGTTACATTACTTTTATGAAGTAACTGAAAAGTTACACTACATTACATTACATTTTAAATCAAGTAACTTGTAATCTGTAACCTATTACATTTCCAAAGTAACCTTCACAACACTGAGTGTAGGGGGCGGGACGCTTCTGATTCTAGAGCGCATTTGATTGGACAGAAAGTTTGATGAGAAGCTGAAGTGCAGCGTGATGTCATCAAAATCATTGATCCGACTTATAGTTTTCATTAAAATTAAAAATTAAAAATCATACAAATCCCATAGACTTACGTTGGCAGAATGTTCAAATGAGCAACGCTATTCAAACTACAACTGACAAAATTCAAACTTAAACTCCCAGAATCCCTTGAGACTAAATCAAGACTTTCCTTCTATGTACTATTTCTAGTCAACTTGCTAATCATGTTAGAATCATGCTATTAACATGTTAATCATGCTAGTAACTTGCTAATCATGCTTGAAACTTGCTAGTAACTTGCTAATCGTGCTGGAATCATGCTAGTAACATTTTAATCATGCTAGAAACATGTTAGCAACATGTTAATAACTTGCTAATCATGCTAGCAACAAGCTATTAACATGTTAATCATGTTAGAATCATGTTAGTAACTTGCTAATCATGCTAGAAACATGCTAGTGACATGTTAATAACTTGCTAATCATGCTAGCAACAAGTTAAACTGCTTAATCATGTTAGAATCATGTTAGCAACTTGCTAATCATTTAGGAAAACATAGCGACATGTTAGTAGTAACTTTGCTAATCATGCTAGCAACATGCTATTAACATGCTAATAATACTATAATCATGCTAGTAACTCGCTAATCATGCTTGAAACATGCTAGTAACTTGCTAATCATGGTAGAATCATGCCAGTTACATGTTAATCATGCTAGAAATATGTTAAGAACATGTTAATCATGTTAGAATCATGCTAGCAAGTTGCTAATCATGCTAGAAGCATGCTAGAGACATGTTAATAACTTGTTAATCATGCTAGCAACATGCTAATAATGCTAAAATCATGCTAGTAACTCACTAATCATACTTGAAACATGCTAGTAACTTGCTAATTGTGCTAGAATCATGCTACAAACATGTTAGCAACATGTTAATAACTTGCTAATCATGCTAGCCACATGCTATTAACATGTTAATCATGCTATTAGCATGCTAGTAACTTGCTAATCATGCTTGAAACATGCTAGTAACTTGCTAATCATGCTAGTTACATGCTAATCATGCTAGAAACATGTTAGCAACATGTTAATAACTTGCTAATCATGCTAGCAACATGCAGTTAACATGTTAATCATGCTAGAATCATGCTAGTAACTTGCTAATCATGTTAGAAAATGTTAGCGACATGCTAATACCTTGCTAATCATGGATCTATCTGAAACTGTATTGCATTCAAAACATTCAAACGTTAACCTTTTAAAACTACTTTAAACTTCAAACTATTTCAGACTGAAAACCATCCAACTTAAAACTTTTTTTTTCTTAAAATTCTAAACTTTTCCAACTTTTTCAAACTCTCTGGTCTGGCTTTCTCAAGCCAAGTTTGTGTTGATGAACTTTTCAATCTAGTTAAATAGTAAGATTTTTTTTTTTGCCAATGAATCAGTCCATCAATCAGTAAATAGTAATTGCAACTATTTATCTTACAATTTTTTTTCATGCAATTCCAGCATCTGCAGGTTTGTGTTTTATGTAAATGCATCATAATGCATCTCTGAAGAACCAACATCAGGTCCCTCATCTGTTTATCAAACAGAGATTAAACAAGGATTCTCCATTTGTGAAGTCATTAAAACACACTCACTTTGAGTTTAACTAACACTCATGGAGATTGATAGCACTCGTTACTTCAATAGTTTCAAAGTGCATCAGCGGGTGTTTCTCAAAGACAGTAAATCAGTGCATCATCAGGACTGACATGTTAGTCCTGACAGTAAATAAATGTCTGTTCACTTGTGTTTTAAAGCTCTTCTGCAGGTTTACATAGCGGTCGACATGAAGGTCCAAAGCATCAATATGTCAATGAAGCAGAACATTGGACACACCACTGTATCCTTGAGAAAAGGACAAACAAATAACCACTGGTGCAGTATTGACTTCAGTATTAAAGTCATTCTGTTTTCAACATTGATAATAATCATAAATGTTTGTTGAGCAGCAAATCATCATATTAGAATGATTTCTGAAGGATCATGTGACACTGAAGACTGGAGTAATGATGCTGAAAATTCAGCTGCACATCTCAGAAATAAATTACATTTTAACACATATTCACATAGAAAACAGCTAGTTTAAATTCTAAAAATATATCACAATATTTACTGTATTTTGATCAAATAATTGCAGCCGTGGTAACAAGAAGAGACTCTTTCAGAAACATAGAGTGTGTTAAATGTGAGTGTGCAGTGTGATGACATCCGTGTGTGTGTCCACAGACTCGAGCATGTTTTCGGTGAGTTCAGTCCAGCGCTGTGTAATCTCAGCCCGCGGTCGTGTGTTTTGTTCCCTGCGGGTGATTCTCATAATAACTTCTCCAGTCGACTGCCACCGGTTTATTTTTCACAGCGCCTGACTGATGGAGTGCAGGTGTGTGGAGGATCAGCGCAGGTTTGCGGTCGCATGTGAAGTTGACCTGCGGTTTTCCTGTCAGAATGTACAGTCGTGACGGAAATATGAATCTTTACTGTTCTGTCGGCTCGTCCTCCACAGCCCAGCTAACAGGGAACGTCTCACGACGATTTGTAACAGTGCTATAAATTTCTTTAAGTAAACATTTCTTAGAACTTCATATTTGATACACATTCTCATAACATCAACATGATGTTATTTATCATTAAACATTCTAAGAAACGTTTTTGGAATGTTTAAATAACATTCTAATAATAACACTAATCAAATAAAACTGGACATTATAACACTTTTACCCTCAGTTTCACAGACAAGGCTTAAGCCTAGTCCCAGACTAAAATGTAAAGTCTGAGCTTTTTCAACTGAAAGAAACTTAATTGATCTTGTAATATGTCAGAGCCCTTGTTTTATCTCAAGATGCACACCGGTAATGTTTTTTCAAAGGCATGTTTATAAAAATTACTTTAATGTCCTAATTGAACTATGGCCTAATCCTGGCTTAGTCTGTGAAATCAGCCTTAGAGTATGAAAAACTAGACTTATGTTTAAAAGTTTGAAATAACTTTGAAAAGCTTGAAATTTGAAGCTTATACTCAAAGTCAATAAAATGTTATTAACACGTTCTAGCATGTTATTGTTCTGTTAAAATGTTTAAGCAAGTTGCTAACATGTTTAAGCTAATTGCTATCATGAATTAGCATTTTGCTACAATGTTTTAACACTTTGCTAGCACATTTTATCACATTGCAAGTATGTTTTAGCATGTTTTAACATGTTTAGCACGTTGTTAGTATGTTCTTAGCATATTTGCTAGCATAATATTACATTGTTAACATAATTTAACAGGTTCTTAGCATGTTTTCGCATGTTGCTAACATGATAACACATTGGTAGCATGCTTTAACTTGTTTCTAGCATGATTTAACAGATTGCTAACATGTTCCTATCATGATTCAATGTGCTGTTAACATGATTTAACACATTATTAACATGTTTTAGCATGTTGCTAACTTGATTTAACAGATTATTGACGTTTTAGTATGTTGCTGTGATTTAGCATATTGTTAATATGCTTTAACTTGTTGCTAGCATGGTTTAACAAATTGCTAACATGTTTATCATGTTGCCATTATGATTTAGCATGTTGCTAACATGATTTAACACATTATTAAAGCATTTTAGTATGTTGCTAGCATGATTTCACACATTCTTAACATGTTTTAACATGTTGCTGTGATTTAGCACATTGTTAACATTCTTTAACTTGTTGCTAGCATGATTTAATAAATTGCTAACATGTTTATCATGTTGCCATCATGATTTAGCATGTTAACATGTTTAGCTTGTTGCTACCATGGTTTAATATGTTGTTAGCATGTTAAAACATGTTGCTAGCATGATTTAACACATCTTTAGCATGCTTTAATAAATTGTTAACATGATTTAACTTGATGTTAACATGTTTAGCTTGTTGCTACCATTGTTTAATATGTTGTTAGCATGATTTAACACATTGTTAGCATGCTTTAACAAATTGCTAACGTGATTTAACATGATGTTAACATGTTTTAGCATGTTGCTAACATGGTTTAATGTGTTATTAGCATGATTTAACATGCTGATAACATGTTTTAATATGTTGTTACCATGGTTTAATATGTTGTTGGCATGTTTAAACATGTTGCTAACATGATTTAACACGTAGTTAACATGTTTACACTTGTTACTAGCATGATATAACAAATTACTAACGTGATTTAACATGATGTTAACATGTTTTAGCATGTTGCCAGCATGTTTTAGCATGCTGCTAACATGGTTTAACATGTTGTTACCATGGTTTAATGTGTTGTTAACATGTTTAAACATGTTGCTAGCATGATTTAACTTGTTGTTAGCATGTTTACACTTGTTACTAGCATGATATAACAAATTGCTAACATGATTTAACATGATGTTAACATGTTTTAGCATGTTGCTAACATGGTTTCATGTGTTATTAGCATGATTTAACATGCTGATAACATGTTGCTACCATTGTTTAATATGTTGTTAGCATGATTTAACACATTGTTAGCATGCTTTAACAAATTGCTAACGTGATTTAACATGATGTTAACATGTTTTAGCATGTTGCTAACATGGTTTAATGTGTTATTAGCATGATTTAACATGCTGATAACATGTTTTAATATGTTGTTACCATGGTTTAATATGTTGTTGGCATGTTTAAACATGTTGCTAACATGATTTAACACGTAGTTAACATGTTTACACTTGTTACTAGCATGATATAACAAATTACTAACGTGATTTAACATGATGTTAACATGTTTTAGCATGTTGCCAGCATGTTTTAGCATGCTGCTAACATGGTTTAACATGTTGTTACCATGGTTTAATGTGTTGTTAACATGTTTAAACATGTTGCTAGCATGATTTAACTTGTTGTTAGCATGTTTACACTTGTTACTAGCATGATATAACAAATTGCTAACATGATTTAACATGATGTTAACATGTTTTAGCATGTTGCTAACATGGTTTCATGTGTTATTAGCATGATTTAACATGCTGATAACATGTTGTTACCATGGTTTAATATGTTGTTAACATGTTTAAACATGTTGCTAGCATGATTTAACTCATTGTTAGCATGTTTACACTTGTTACTAGCATGATATAACAAATTGCTAACGTGATTTAACATGATGTTAACATGCATGTTGCCAGCATGTTTTAGCATGCTGCTAACATGGTTTAGCATGTTGTTACCATGGTTTAATGTGTTGTTAACATGTTTAAACATGTTGCTAGCATGATTTAACACTTTGTTAGCAGGTTTACACTTGTTACTAGCATGATATAACAAATTGCTAACGTGATTTAACATGATGTTAACATGCATGTTGCCAGCATGTTTTAGCATGCTGCTAACATGGTTTAGCATGTTGTTACCATGGTTTAATGTGTTGTTAACATGTTTAAACATGTTGCTAGCATGATTTAACACTTTGTTAGCAGGTTTACACTTGTTACTAGCATGATATAACAAATTGCTAACGTGATTTAACATGATGTTAACATGCATGTTGCCAGCATGTTTTAGCATGCTGCTAACATGGTTTAGCATGTTGTTACCATGGTTTAATGTGTTGTTAACATGTTTAAACATGTTGCTAGCATGATTTAACACTTTGTTAGCAGGTTTACACTTGTTACTAGCATGATATAACAAATTGCTAACGTGATTTAACATGATGTTAACATGCATGTTGCCAGCATGTTTTAGCATGCTGCTAACATGGTTTAGCATGTTGTTACCATGGTTTAATGTGTTGTTAACATGTTTAAACATGTTGCTAGCATGATTTAACACTTTGTTAGCAGGTTTACACTTGTTACTAGCATGATATAACAAATTGCTAACATGATTTAACTTGATGTTAGCATGTTTTAACATGTTGCTAGCATGTTGCAACATGTTGTTAGCATTTTTTAACATGTTGCTAACATCCCGCTCAATGAAAGTCTATGGGAGTTGTTTAGATGTGATCATCTGTATAATAAAAACCGTAAGTCCAGTGAGTCAGAACAGAGTCAGAGCAGCCTGAAGATCTGAGCTGAGTTTGGTGGATGTAGGATGTCACTCTAGGAGGAGAAACGGACTAAATTTAGTCTCAGAGAGTAAGAGAACGCTTAAAAAGGATTTAGTATGTTGGCTTTGTCAGTTCAAACTAATACAAATAATGTAATGTTTGAATGACATATCTTTAAATAACATTCTGAAATAACATTCACAATAAGAGAACTGGACATTTCAGCATTTTAGAAACATTGTTCCACGGCGTTTAAGGAGCTGGATGTGCTCGTGGTTCTTCAGATGAAGCCTCTGAATGTTTATCTGCAGACGGTCAGTAGATGATCAGCGTGTGACCCTCATCCGCTCCAGATCAGCGCTTATTGAAGCTGATCTCATGAACGCTGGAGCGTGACATTTTAATTGTAGCTGCGCTGCAGATCTGGTATGGATTCTCACAGCCGATCGTATCATTGGTGTGTCAGATACGGATCCGTGCATCCTCCAGAGAAACGCCAGGAGAACAGAGGATTTCACACAGATACGAGCAGAGCATTTCAGCTCAGTACATCAGTTCAGCTCCTATTTCATTCAAAAATCAAAAAAAAGTAAATGTACAATTAAGATTTTTGCATTGACATTTATTAATTTTAAATTCTGCTAGTTGAATTGTAAATACTGTGGTGACAGTTATTTGTAAAATTTAAATCATCAGATTACATTAAAGGATGATGAAAAAATGATTAATACATACATCCTTGTTTTATATTAATGCATTTATATTAGATTTTTACTGTTTTGTTAAAAGCAAATGATCATAATGGACCACTGCATAAACCTGCAGAAGAGCTTTAAAACACAAGTAAACAGACATTTATTTACTGTCGGTCCTGATGCTGCACTGATTTTAACATTTTGCTATCATCATTTAACACATTAGCATGTTTTAAAATGTTTAACACCTTGTTAGCATGTTTCAGCGTGTTTTTAGCATAGTTTCACACATTGTTAGAATGTTGCTAGCATGATGTAGCATTTAACTTGATGTTAATATGTTTTAACATGTTGTTAACATGGTTTACCATTTTGTTGCCACCGCTTAATATGTTGTTAGCATGATTTAGCATGCTGCTACCATTGTTTAAACGTTGCTAGGATAATTTAACACGTTGTTAGCATGCTTTAACAAATTGCTAAGATGATTTAATGTGATGTTAACATTTAGCATGTTTTTGCATGCTGCTAACATGGTTTAGCATGTTGGTAAATGGTTTGCCAGCATGGTTGCTTTGCAATGTTTGCTAGCATGTTTAAACGTTGTTAGCATGACTTAACAATAGCATGACAAGTTAGCATGCTTTGCTTGTTACTAGCATGATTTAACAAATTGCTAACATGTTTAAGCATGTTGCTATCATGGTTTAATATGTCGTTAGCATGTTTTAGCATGTTGCTAGCTTGATTTAACACATTATTAACATGTTGCTAGCATTATTTAGCATGTTGATAACATGGTTTATCATGTTGCTACCATGGTTTAATATGTTTTTACCATGTTTAAACGTTGTTAGGATGATTTAACCTGATGTTAACATGCTTTAACATGTTGCTAACTTGGTTTATCATTTTGTTGCCACCGCTTAATGTTGTTAGCATGATTTAGCATGCTGCTAACATGTTTTAACATGTTGCTAGCATTATTTAACACATTATTAACATGTTTTAACATGTTCCTAACATGATTTAACACATTGATAGCATGTTGCTAGCATGATTTAGCATGTTGCTAACATGGTTTAACATGTTGCTACTATGGTTTAATATGTCGTTACCATGTTTTAACATGTTGCTAACATATTTTAGCATGCTGCTACCCTGGTTTAATATGTTGTTAGCATGTTTAAACATGCTGTTAGCATGACTTAACACGTTAGCATGCTTTCGCTTGTTACTAGCATGATTTAACAAATTGGTAACATGATTTAATGTGATGTTAACATGTTTTAACATGTTGCTAGCATGTTGCTAACATGGTTTAACATGTTTCTACCATGGTTTAATATGTTGTTAGCATGTTTAAACATGTTGTTAGCATGACTTAACACGTTAGCATGCTTTCGCTTGTTACTAGCATGATTTAACAAATTGCTAACATGATTTAATGTGATGTTAACATGTTTTAACATGTTGCTAGCATGTTGCTAACATGGTTTAACAAATTGCTAACATGGTTTAATATGTCGTTAGCATGTTTTACCATGTTGCTAACATATTTTAGCATGCTGCTACCATGGTTTAATATGTTGTTAGCATGCTTAAACATGTTGTTAGCATGACTTAACACGTTAGCATGCTTTTGCTTGTTACTAGCATGATTTGACAAATTGCTAACATGATTTAATGTGATGTTAACATGGTTTAGCATGTTGCTACCATGGTTTAATATGTCGTTAGCATGTTTAAACATTAGCATGCTTTCGCTTGTTACTAGCATGATTTAACAAATTGCTAACATGATTTAACATGATGTTGTTAACATTTTTAACACGTTGCTAACATCCTCCTCAATGAAAGTCTATGGGAGTTTTCATAGATTTGATTGTCTGTTAGTCCAGTCCATAATGATCCTATGGCTTCATTGTCTTGATGCAAAGTAACATTTATTTTTTTATTTAGATTCTGCATTAAAATAAAATCACAGTAAAAATCTAAATGTATTATTTAGTATATACTATATAATATTTAAAATAGAATGTACTACATTTTGAAACCATTTTTATTTTTTTATCCATTAGTTTTCCTACACAAAAGGAGCCACACTGCTGAGATTTAATGTCTTATCCTCAGAAACGCACATTTTGTGGGTTTCATCGTCACATTTGTTCTCTCTGTCCGTTTGGATGAGTCTCTTAAAACTGTTTCCAGTAAAATCTCCTCGTTCAGCAACTCAGTTCTCGATATGCCAAAATAAATGTCACTTTCGTAGTTTTTAAAGCACGATTACAGATAGAGGCCGTGTGAAGTGTTTTGGCGGGCAGCAATTTGGACTGGCGTCTGACCAAAATGTCTTGGCAAAACTAACCGTTCTTCATAAAAACACAGCTAACTATTGTTAAAATGAGAGTTAAAGCTGCTCATTGAGTTCAGAATGACGAGTCTGACTCCAAAACAAGAAAATCAGCACTTTTACACTCTATTATATGATAATTACTAAGAGAGCATCACAAAAGAAGACATTTAGCAGAATGTTCATGCTGATCTCATCCAACTAGTTGCAGTGATGGCACCTTCTGCACAAATGCGTTGTTTCATACATATAATCATGCTTTACAAATGCACTGTGCCTCTTAAATCATAAAAAATATTATAAATTATTTCATTTATAATTACTGTTAAAGCTGTTATTATATCATATTAAATGCAGTGAGTAGATGAGCAGTGCTAATGATAGTGTAAAAGTTGCAGGATTCACTCCATACCTTGTTTTGTTTAATCACAAAATTTTGTGCACTTTTTTAATTGCACCTAAATTTTAATCTTAATCTTTATATTTTATTCCCCCAGTAATGCAGCTTTAATTGCATCTGTGCCGTTGCAGTTCAGAAGCTTCACAATGGAAGTATTTTCTGCAGAAACACTGGATATTGATTTACAGACATCTTCAAGACTCAGCTGTATAAATGCATCACACTGAAGGTATTTTTTCATCTGAAATGGAGTTTAATTGAATGCAAATGAAAAACAACTTGCTTGGATGCTTATGCAGCAAAATCACTATTATCGATTATCATGAACTTTATTTATTGTCTGCTTGAATTGCGGTCCAGGAGCGGCGTGCTCATATTTCACCGCTGGCTGTGGATCGGTATCTGCGTTTGAATGGATCTGAGCCTCATTCATCAGCATTTCAGTGTTTCTCAGGTGAGTTTGCATACATGAGACTCGCTTTATGACGGTCAGATCTCTGTCAGCTTTAACAACCTACTGTTTTAGCTACAAACTAAAACGAAAATATCAGCCTTTGAGTGGAACGTCTGCATGGTATAAAAATAAAAAAGGTCAGTTCATTATCTTCTTTACATGCCATGTTGACCCTTTTTCTAAGAATTCTTAGATAAAAAAAAAAAAGGTAATTTTTAAAATTGTTTTATCTTGCAATTCTGACCTTCTAGTTTGTTGGAATAAAAAATTAAAAAGGTATTTTTTTATTGTGCAATTTTTTCTCAGAATTCTGTATTTATGGAAAAAAAAAATAAGAAAGATAATTTAATAAGATAATAAGAACAATCATTTTGCATGGTATGCTATAAAAAAAATAAAAAAGGTTATTTCATTATCTTCTTTACTTGCCATTCTTAAAAAAAGAGTTTATGGAATAAAAAAATATCTTGGAAATGTGACCTTTTTTTCTCAGAATTCTGAGTTATGGAATAAAAAGTGAAACAGATCATTTTTAATCTTCTCTTATTCTCAGAATTCTGAGGTTGTTGGAATAAAAAATTAAAAAGGTAATTTTTTATGTTTTCATTGTGCAATTTCTCAGAATTCAGTATTTATGGAGAAAAAAAATGAAGAAAGATCCTTTTCAAAAAATCTTTTTATTTTGCAGTTCTGACTTTTTTTTCTCAGAATTTTGAAAAAAAATAAATAAATAAAATACATTTAATTAAAGTTCATTTTCACGTTTTATCTCACGATTTGTCAGGATTTTAAATGTACAGAATAAAAGGGTTTTTTTAAGTATTTTTTCTCACAATACTGACTTTTTTCTCAGAATTCAAAATTTATGAATAAAAAAATACAAATATATATATTTTTAATCTCACAATTCTGACTTTTACTTTTTTAAAAAATTTAAAAAAATATGTTTTTGTTTGTTTTTTAAAATCTTTTTAACTCATGCAATTCTGACTGTTTTTGGTCAGATAAACCAATAAATTCACTGCATTGGCTGAATCAGTGACACTCAAATGAACAGAACAATGTTTTGAATGTGTGTTTTTACACTTTTTGTGTAAATCAACCTATAAGTGTCTTTCCCATAGTCATAGTGAATATTATAGGCAGGATTTCACCATGAGAAGACATGAATAGATGCATGATTCACATGAACATATGAAATCTGTCATTGCATCAGTTTCCTCACAGAAGCAGATTGTCTGATATTTTTTCCTGAGGATGTGAGATGTGTTTAACAAATGAGCCGATTTGAGCCGTTCTCTTTCTTCGGTCTCTCACTACTGTTTTCTGTCTTGCATTCTCGTCTTATCGAGTGGATCCTCGTCTGATTTCAGATAAGACGGTTTCTCTTGCTCTTTCATATGAGGAAGCGTGTGTGTTGTCGTGCGAGGCGTGGAGACTCTGAGTTACTGAAGTCGATTAAAGCCTTTCGTTCGCCTCGGGTCGGCCCGCAGGCACACACACTCATGAGCTTCACTGAGACCGTTTCTCTCAAATTTACAAGTAATTCTAAATTATGTCACTAGTTAGAAACTGTTACTTCACAGTGCAGTTCCTATAAAATCTATTTATATGTTTGTTTGTTTATAAGAAGTCATTGGTCACCCTATTAAATAAATAAATATTTAAACATTCATTGCAATCTCTATAATCACTGATCTTGTCAGATGTAAGACTTAGGATCTATTATTTTCTGTAATAAGGCTCTGTGTGCATGTATTGTTGGAGGTTTTAGTTAACTGCATACTAATGAGATTTTTAATCATTTTATGAAAATAAGGTCTTGTGTAATCTTTTCGCTGTCGTATTTCTCACATGTTCTGAACCTCACAGCACTTTTAGTAATTAGATTTTATCCTCCAATGAATGTTTTACACCTTTGACGTTTCCAACATCTGCAGTGAATTTCCACTTAAAATAATGACAGAAGAGGCTATTGTCTGTAAAAAATGGCCTTAATTTGTGTGAATTGTCCTCTGACTGATTGCAGTGAGTGGCATTGTGCAGGAACAAAGACTCATTTCAGATCAATGGAACATCAGGCTGTGGAGTTTGTGGTAAATTCATACTCTGACGTTTGAATGACCCGGGAACAGATTTGCTCAAATTGTTGCTTTTTTTCAAAGTCAAATAAAAGTGAACCTGCAACTCTACATTAAAACCTCAAAATGAGCCACAAAAAATGCATGTTTTTGGGGTTTTTTTATTCTGTCATCATTGCGACTTAAGTGCTGCTCAACACACGACAGTCACAAACACTGTTCACTTCCATCATGTGAATGAAGAGTGTATCTTTTCTAACGCAGCTCTATTGACAATTCAGACTTCACAAAATCTTGCAATTCAGTTTATATCTCACAATACTGAGTTTATATCTCTTAATTCCAAGATTATATCATGATTCTGGGTTTATATCGCAATTCTGAGTTTATCTTGCAATTCTGAGCTTGTATCATGACTCTGAATTTATATCACTTAATTCTAAGTTTATATCACTTAATTCTGAGTTTACATCGCGATTCTGAGTTTATATTGTGATTCTAATCATGACTCTGAATTTATATCACTTAATTCATGAGTTTATATTGTGATTCTTTTATATTTAATTCTGAGTTTATATATCTTAATTCTTTTATATTTAATTCTGAATTTATATATCTTAATTCTAAGTTTATATCACTTAATTCTAAGTTTATATAGCGATTCTGAGATTATACTGTGATTATAAGTTTATATCACTTAATTCTGAGTTTACATCGATTCTGAGTTTATATCACTTAATTCTGAGTTTATACTCACTAATTCTGAGTTTATATTGTGATTCTGTTTATATAACTTAATTATTTAATTATAGTTTATCATTTTTCCTGAGTTTATATATCGAGTTATATGAATTTATATATCTAATTCTAAGTTTATATCACTTAATTCTGAGTTTTACATATTCTTTTAATTGGATTCTGTGTTTATATCACTAATTCTGAGTTTATATAATCTTAATTCTGAGTTTACATCGTGATTCTGAGTTTATATTGTGATTCTGAGTTTATATTGTGATTCTGAGTTTATATCACTTAATTCTGAATTTATATATCTTAATTCTGAGTTTATATCACTTAATTCTGAGTTTATATCCTTAATTCTGACTTTATATATCTTAATTCTGAGTTTATACTTAATTTGAGTTTACATCGTGATTCTGAGTTTATATATCTTAATTCTGAGTTTATATCACTTAATTCTGAATTTATATATCTTAATTCTAAGTTTATATCACTTAATTCCGAGTTTATATCACTTAATTCTGAATTTATATATCTTAATTCTGAGTTTATACAACTTAATTCTAAGTTTATATTGTGATTCTAAGTTTATATCACTTAATTCTGAGTTTATATCACTTAATTCTGAATTTATATATCTTAATTCTGAGTTTATATCACTAATTTGAGTTTATATCACTTAATTCTGAGTTTATATATCTTAATTCTGATTTATATCCAATTTACCCTGAATTTATATATCTTAATTCTAAGTTTATATCACTTAATTCTGAGTTTATATCACTTAATTCTGAGTTTATATCACTTAATTCTGAATTTATATATCTTAATTCTAAGTTTATACCACCTTAATTCTGAGTTTATATCACTCCAATTCTGAATTTATATATCTTAATTCTAAGTTTATATCAATTTAATTTAGCTATATATCTCAATTCTGAGTTTATATCACTTAATTCTGAATTTATATATATCTTAATTAAGTTTATATCACTCCTAATTCTGAGTTTATATATATCACTTAATTCTGAATTTATATATCTTAATTCTAAGTTTATATCACTTAATTCTGAGTTTACATCGCGATTCTGAGTTTATATTGTGATTCTAAGTTTATATCACTTAATTCTAAGTTTATATTGCGATTCTGAGTTTATACTGTGACTCTGAGTTTATATCACTTAATTCTGAATTTATATCACTTAATTCTGAGTTTATATTGTGATTCTAAGTTTATATCACTTAATTCTGAGTATATATCGCAATTCTGAGTTTCTATAGCTTAATTCTGAGTTTATATCAAGTTTATATCGTGATTTTGAATTTATATTGTGATTCTGAGTTTATATCTGTTTATATCATTTAAATCTTGTGTGAATAAAAAGTGGCAGTTACTTTTTTTTTATCCCTTGGTGGATAATGTCTTCCATACATTTCTATGTAAGGATTTGTGAAATGTACTGAGTAAACATTGTTTCTGCTCACTGTATTTAGAGCTGAATGTTCTCATAAGGAATGGTTTTTCTCCTGGCGTTTGCCGCAGATGTCTGCGTTGGTCTCCTGAGAGAGCGGCGCGGCACGATCGGCCCAGATGTGCCGTTTATTCACATCTGCCGTGAGAGGAGGAGCAGTCGTGTAACTGCAGATCAACATCTGCGCCAAATGAGGGAAACACATCCGATATGAAAGCTAGGCTCTCACAGGGAGTTTCATCTACACTGAGCCTCTAATAATGTCGAAAAATCCCAGAGGATCTGAGCAAGTCCTTCTGTAAGATGCTGAAGCTCTTGAAACAACAAGATGCTCCAACTGCAAGTTGAAATCATAAAGTTATTCACTAAAAAGCATCTCACAACATCTACTTGAGGAGACAGTATTGTTTAGATCATTATCAGATTTAAGCACAGGAGTATTTTTCTGGTAGAGGAGAACAGCGTAATATGAGCTACTTTTTACATCTGAGGACTCTGCAAAATTGAACTGTATTTGTTTCAAGTGAATGGGTGCCGTCAGAATGAGAGTCCAAACAGCTGATAAAAACATCACAATAATCCACAAGTAATCCACACCACTCCAGTCCATCAGTTCACATCTTGAGAAGACAAAAAATGAAACAAATCCATCATTAAGATGTTTTTAACTCAAATACATTAAGTCTATAATCCATAATAACACTTCCTCCAGTGAAAAAGTGGTCTGGTCTGAATCAGGAGAGAAATCTGCACCATTTACAAGCCAAAACAGCTCAAAAACAGCTCAAAACATGATATGTGGCTGGATTTTGATATGAGAGACAACAGGAGATGGAGGAAGCAACATTATGGATATTTTCTGCACATTTTGATTTTTAGATAAATCATTCCTTTGAATCATGAATTTTAATGAAATATGAAGACAAATGTTTTCACTGTTTTTTTAGAATATCACTGATAAATCATTCACAGTATGTTAATGTATTGATATTTTATGCTATAGTTTCTATTAATGTTTTGAATTGGCTTTTGTTTTTATATTTTCAGCTTTAATTTTAGTTCATTTTTAGTCATATTGTTACATGCTTTTGACGTTTTTTTAATGTTACAATTTAGGTTTAATTTATTTATAAATCAGTTTTAATTTTTATTTATTTCCACTTAGTTAATTTAATGCGTCTGCTTAAACTTGTTTAATTTAGTTGTCAATAAAACATTTATAATTTTTAGTAATATAATTTGTAATAATTTTATATTTTTTCTGTATAAATATTTTTCTAATATTTATATTTTGTTTTATTTTAGCTTTGATTTTAATTTTTTAATTTTATTTATTTTCTTTATTTATTTATTTTTTTCTTGTTGTTTTACTGAAAACAATCCCTTTGTTTTTTGTGGCCATTTTTTTATGTTTAAATGTTTTTATTTCTTTTTTTTAAAAAATACATTACTGTTTAGGGTACATTTATATCTATTTCAGTTTTAGTTTTTATTTATTCCTAGTTTACACCTTTAACTTATTATATAAAATAATAATAATAATAATAATTAGTTGTCAAGACAGTATTTCTAATTTTTATAATATATATTTATTTAATTGTAAATTTTCTATAATCAATTTTTTTTATATTTTATTTCATTTCTGTTGAATTTATGTCACTTAATCTCACAATTCTGAGTTTATATCCCGATTCTGATTTTATATAATTTAATTCTGAGTTTTTATCGGAATTTTGAGTTTCAATTTCAATGCGCAAAAAACATTGTTAATAGTTTTAGTTGTATTTACTGATAATAATAACCTTGGTTGAGCATGCATGAGCTGGTTTCTGGTGATCTGCAATAATTACGTGTTTTTCAGAGTGCTGGATGAAATAATGGACACGTTCAGATTCTCAAATGCATTGGCTCTTACAGTCATTTTCATAATGCCGTTTGGAGTATGAATGTGTTATTATGATCAGCATGTTCAGAGCGTCACTGCGTTGTAAACCATTATCATTCCACAGGTAGTGAGCAAACATCCACGCCGGTAAGAGATTCAGCTCCGTGTGTCTGAAATCCCACTGTGAACGTTTAGCTAAGCAGTTCATCCATGTCTAATGCCTTTCTCATAAAGCCAAATGCATTGTGGGACGACGATTATCCCTGCTTTGTTTGGAGGAGACATTATGTATGTATCCTGACATTTTCAATTACACTAAAATTGCACTTTAAGATCAACAATTACAGCAGTAAGACGGAGCTGCAGTTTCTCAGAGTGGAGCATAATCATATGTTGTACTGAGATTAATAGTGTGATTATTTCTCTGCTGCATCTGTTGATCAGATCAAACCGCTTTTAAATGTGTTTGACTAAAGCACTTCGCTTATGCATTAAATTAAATTAAATTAAATTAAACTAAATTAAAGCTCTTCTGCAGGAGTCAGTGACAGAGCTTTGAGCCAATCACCTGAGCCCAAAATGTCATGTGACTAATGAATATGTTGCTCATAATGACACTCACGAACAATCAGAGTCTCAAGGCTTCAGTGACGTCACAAACACTGAAACATATCAGTGATTTCTGTATGATAAATGTGTGAGTGTGAGTTTGCGAGATGAGAGATGCTGTTCGCTGTCACTCATTAGCATGTGATTTATGTCTGGAACAACATACGAGCAGCATATTAATCTCAGTTGTGTGAATCGCTCTCAGCCGATTATATTCAGCGCACACGTTACTCCATTATCTCGTGCAGCTCCGCTGAAAGCCGCAAACATTGATTTATGCTGTTGTCGTTCAGGACTGGCTTTCTCCTCGCCTGTTTACCGAGGCCGTTCTCAGAGGTCTCGAGGTCAGGAACATCCGATAGAAACCCGAATTACCTGAGTGTCCGCCTGCTTCCTGAACCGCAGAATAATCAGAGATACAGCAGAACAGCAGAGCGCAGTAACAAACACTCATTACTGCACAGAGGAACTATATAAAGCCCTCAAAACACAGCCACTGTGAGCTTATTAACACCAAAAAACCTGAAATAATAGCCGGAAAAAATCTCATTCCTTGAGCAACAAATCAGAATATTAGAATGATTTCTGAAGGATCATGTGACACTGAAGACTGGAGTAATGATGCTGAAAATTCAGCTGCGCATCACAGAAATTACATTTGAACAGATATTCACATAGAAAACAGATGTTTTACATTGTAACTAGATAAAAAAGTTTGTCAAGACAAACTTTGAAGTTGGCTTGAGAAAGCTAAAACAGGAAGTTTAAAAAGTTTTAAAAGCTAGAAGTTTGAAGGTTTTCAGTTAGAAGACAGATAAAAAGACAGACAGATAGATAGATAGAGAGAGAGATAGAGAGATAGATAGATAGAAAGCATGTTAGCATGTAACTAACATGTTGCTATAATGATTAGCAAGTTACTAGCATATTGCTAGCTTGTTTCTAGCATGATTAGCAAGTTGCTAGCATTTTATTAGCATATTGCTAGCATGATTAGCAAGTTACTAACATGTTTCTAGCATGATTATCAAGTTGCTAGCACTTTATTAGCATGTTGCTAACATGATTCTAGCATGATTAGCATGTTACTAGCATGTTGTTACCATGGTTAACAACTTACCAACATGTTAGAATGATTCAAGAATGATTAGCATGCTGCTAACCTGGTGCTAGCGTGATTAAAATGTTACTAGCATGTTGCTAGCATGTTGTTAGCATGATTTGCGAGTCACTAGCATGATGCTACCATGATTAGTATGTTTCTAGCTTGATTAGCATGCTACTAGCATGTTGTTAGCATTATTCAAGCATGATTAGCAAGTCACCAGCATGTTACTAGCCAGTTTCTAGCATGATTAGCATGTTACTAGCATGTTAGCATGATTAACATGTTATTAGCATTTTGTTGGCATGATTATCAAGTTACTAGCATGTTACTAGCATGTTTCTAACATGATTACCATGTTACTAGCATGTTACTAGCATGATTAGCATGCTACTAGCATTCTGTTAGCATTAATTCTAGCATGATTAGCAGGTTATTAGCATGTTGCTAGCAGGTTTCTAGCATGACTAACATGTTACTAGCATGTTGTTAACATGATTAGCATGTTACTAGCATGTTGTTAGATGATTATCAAGTTACTAGCATGTTATGTTACCAAAGATGTTGTTAAGATGACGATGCTACTAGATGTTGTTACTGATAAAAGTTACTAGCATGTTAAAGCATGATTAGAAAGTTACTAGCATGTTGTTAACATGATTAGCATGTTACTAGCATGTTGTTAGCATGATTATCAAGTTACTAGCATGTTACTAGCATGTTGTTAGCGACGATGCTACTAGCATTAGAAAGTTACTAGCATGTTGTTAGCATGCATGTTGTTAGCATGTTTCTAGCACGTTCCTTAAATTAGAAAATTAGAAATGGTCTCAAGGGATTCTGGGAGTTGTAGGAGTGACAGTTGTAGTTTAAATAGCGTTGGCTCATTTGAACATTCCGTCAATGTAAGTCTATGGGATTTTTCCCAGTTTTAATCATTAGTTTTAGGAAAACCGTAAATCCGATCAGTTAGAAAAGACACAGCACGGTCAAATCAGTCTGAAGATCTGGGCTGAGTTTGGAGTTTGTAAAGTTAAAGTTTCTTAAGCCAATGTAATAATATTTCACAATTTTACATTTTTTTTTAATGTATTTTTAAATTCATAAATAAAGCCTTGGTGAGCAGAAAGATTATGTGTGTATTTATATATACTCACAGTCACACTGAGTCAGGATGAGAGTGTGATGAGAGTCGGATGTTCCTGCGGTTAGTAAAGCGCCGGTAATGTGGTAAAGTCACATGAGGTGAACGGCTGTGACCTTCGTTCCCCGTGGAGAGCAGCGTAATCGTGCCGCCGTGACCTTTATAAGCGACCCTGAGTTCAGCTGCTCATTAGTGCTAGTGTCTCATTTGCAGTCTCTGACTCTCCTCATCATACGTCTGTATCGCCAGCTTTTCTTACTTTCTCTATAAAGAAAACTCACTTCTGCAGCTGCTCTGATTTAGGGCTGTTTTTACCTTTATAAGAATTTTAAACCAAACAAACTCTCTAGAACATGATTATTAACCCTATAAAGCCACTGTATCATATATGCTATGCAAATTAAGGCCTCTAAATGATCAAGGTTTTGCTGTTTCACTCAATCTACTCCATGTCCTCTCAAGTAAATGTCAGAATAACTGTAGTCGTATTTCCAGATGAACACTTACAGGACTGAAGCATCAGAATTTCTTCATAGAAATATCAGCATCTGCAGCAAATTGCATATTTTTACTCATTTTGAGTTCAAAGTTGAATCAAATGATTCATGAACCATCATTTCAGATAAGGACTCAGAGCACAGATCGCAAATTATTGAATTCATGAATTGATTTGTAAAGCCGCTCTGAAGTCCTGATTTGAATCAAATGATTTGCAAACTATCAATTCCGATCAGGACTCGCTGCGGATCGCTAATAATTAAATTCACGAAATGATTCAAGAACCCACTCCTAAGTCCTGATCTGAATCCAGTGATTCACAATGCACAAAGCTCTGATCAAACAATTCGTGAACCCACTCCAAAGTCCTAATCTATACCAAATGATTCACAATACGAGATTCAAAGTCCTGATCTGAATCAAAAGATTTGAGAACCATCATTTAAGATCAGGACTCGGAATCATTCAGTTTGCAAAATGATTCACAAACCCCAAGTCCTGATCTGAATCCAATGATTTGTGATACGCAAAGTTCAGATCAAACGTTTTGTGAACCCTAATCTAAATCAAATGATTTGCAATACTCGATTCAAAGCATCGATCTGAATCAAATGATTCGCAAACCATCATTTCAGATAAGGACTCAGAGCACAGAATCCGAATCATTCATGATCCAGTGATTCACAATGCACAAAGTTCCAACCAAATGATTCGCTCAGAAGTGCCAATCTAAATCAAATGATTCACAATACGTGTTTTGAACAAGCAGCAACCTCCCGCTCTCCCTCTTGAACCCAAAGCGGAAGTGACTAAAACTGCAATTCATTGACGTGCAGTGACGCGATTCCAAGATGGCGACAACCGACTCCCGCCCTCTAAAAGCTTCAGAAATGCTCTTCAGAAACCTACGGGTGACGTCACGGACACTACATCCATATTTTTTACATTCTATTGTTTTGAAGCCCCGATTTGCATCAAATGATTTGCGATACACAATCCATTAGAAGTGCTTCGAAACAGTGAATCACTTTACCTGATTCGGAGTTCAGAACAGTTTCGTTTCACCAGTCACTATATGTGCTTTTTAAAATCATAACAAGTGATGCTGAAATTCGAAAATGAACTTTTCATCTGGTTTTTGCTATTAAATCATATTTTATAGGGAAAGACTGCCTGGTTAAATGTTTAGCCATGTCTCTACTGATTGTTGACCTAATCAATCATGTTAATAACTTTACAGCACTTACTGCCAATTTCACTGACATTGTAGTATAGCGTCGCTTTGTGAAAACATCTAAATGGTTCATTATAGACATATTAAGACAGAAACTCACCTGTTCCCCACTGATGTTGGTCTGTTGTATTCCCTGAAAAGGTAAACGGGTGTTTCGGGTCTCAAGAGACTAGTGTAAATGGACCGACAGCGCCATCTGCTGTTTTTGGAAAAGGAAGTTGCTCAGTTGCGTTTGTGAGAAAATCTGCCTGCACGCATTTGTGAAAAAATCAAGCCAAGTTTCCTCATAAAAAGGCAAATGAATCTCACAGTTGTAACACACAATACACATATTTGTCCATACCACTGCATTTTCCCTCAGATAGAGTTTTATATTTGTTTGAAAGTTTTTGCAAAGCACTGGATTCGTTTGATGAGTATTGGCACAAAATTCACTCCATACGGTTCCTGCATAAATGACTCACTCAGTTGATTCGGTTCATCTGTTCGTCCACTTTTCACGTCTTCAGTCATGTTTACACAACACTGTACTGGCTTGTACTTTTATGACATTGCATGAAATAAGAAAAAAAATTGTGATGTTTACACATAAAATATCCATATTTGGATTCCAAAGATAACAACACAAATCTCCTCCATATTGAGGTGTGGTAACCGGTTTACTGCTAACTAGTGAAACACTCCATTAATATGACGAGCTGCAGCTCAAAATACATGTTAGATGGAAACATTGTGCATTATGATGGAGTTTGTAGCTTAATTCACTATATCTGAAATAGTTTGAGCTGCAGTTCGGTTCAATAGGAAATCATTTGGAAGCATCTCATACCATTGAAATCATTAATCAGTATATATTGTAATACATATTTGAGAAACGATAGTTGTATGTGATATTATTGCAGTAGTCACTGGATTGGTTGCCAAAACTGAGGCGGTATCAGAGTTTGTGTGAGTGTTTTAGCGATCAGAGCGCTTTATTCATGCTGGACGCCGCAGTGATCAAGGAATTCAATTAGTCATTGGCAGGAGAGTTCAGAGTCGCTCGGATCTCAGCTAATTAACCTGCGTCGTCAAACGGGCCGACCTCGTCCAGCGCTTCATCCTCATCTGCTTAGAGACTCAGAAGCTCGTTAGAAACGCGTGTTAAGAGCGTGAGCTTCCTCTCAGCGCTGAACTCGTGTCATCGGTCAACGCTCAGCAATTACACTCATCTGGACCAATCACCGTCCATTACTGAGGACTCGTGGAGTCGAGATGAAAACTCAACTGCTCTTCAGAAGTCAGGAATGAGAAATGGATGCTTTTATTCATCAAAAGTGCCAGTAAAGACATTTATAATGTTATAGTAGATTTATAATTCAAATAAATGCTGTTCTTTTGAACTTGTATCACTTTTTTTACTGATATTTTTACTGATTCTAAGTTTGTGGTTCGTGAAAAATCACGTCGTGATGCTCAGTTATTCTTGCTTTGTCTTTTGCAAGTGAAACAAAACTTGATGAAGAGTTTAAATGATGTTGAGTTTAGTACATCTGCTGGGAAATTTAATGTAAGAAGACTTGAGGACATGTTCAGGCTTTTCTCCATCAGGAGAAGATTTTAACAAACAGAAATATGATCTCTCTTAATATGATCAGATGGGAAAGAGTAAAGAAGTAGAAGTAAAGCAGTGAACTGAGCTCAGACTGATTGTTAAATGTATTTCCCATAATAGTTTGCATGTTAAAGGAACAAAGTGTTCAGTATAAGTTAAACTCTGTGGACGGCGTTTGGATAATAAAGCTCATTAGCTTCAGCTGAACAGCTGAGCCACATTAAGGTTAAAGAGTTTAGAAACTTCACAGATTAAAAAGTAAGTGAGACTAAGTGAATGCAAATGATTTTTCTGAGGTAAACAAATGAAGATGATTGAGCTTAAGGGGAAAGAAATCTCTCTGTTTTCAAATACATAAACAATTTTGCTAAATTTGTTTTAAAATATTTTTATTTAAATGTATTTTTACCAAAAAAAATCTATTTGTTAAAATTTGTTTAAAAAAATATTTATATATATATATATATAGTTATAGAATTATTTAAATATATTTTTTACAAAGTAAATCTATTTGCTAAAATTTGTTTCAGAATATATTTATGTACATATATTTTTACCAAAAAAAATCTATTTGCTAAAATTTGTTTCAAAATATATTTATTTAAATATATTTTTTACAAAAAAATCAATTTGCTAAAATTTATTTCAAATATATATGTATTTATATATATTTTTACAAAAAAAATCTATTTGCTAAAATTTGTTTCAAAATAGATTTAATTAAATATATTTTTCACAAAATAAATCTATTTGCTAAATTTTGTTTCAAAATATATTTATGTACACATATTTTTACCAAAAAATCTATTTACTAAAATTTGTTTCAAAATATATTTAAGTATATTTTTTACAAAATAAATCTATTTGCTAAAATTTGTTTCAAAATATATTTACATTTTTTTTACAAAAATATATTTATTTAAATATATATTTTTACCAATATATTTTTGTCCATTTTTGTGCATATTTTTTAAAATGTTTTAAAAATATAAATATATTTTTAAAAGCACTAAAAATATATATATTTTTTGCCCTCATATATTGTCAATCCAAGAAAATACATTCACACGTCGCATTTGAAGAAACACTTTGTTGTCTATAACGTGTGAACACATTTGAACATTTTATTTAAATAATTAAACACTATTAAATCATTATTAGTTTTGATATCTAATAGGCTTTTCTATTCATATTTGACTAAATGTAGGCTTTTTTTATTTTGTTTTTTTTATTTTGTATTTTCTTACCCCTACACATTTTAAAATATATTTTGGTGGAATTAAATTGAATTAAAATTTCAAAAAAATATATTTAATTTAACTTCATATATACTTTAAAATATATTGGTATTTATTTCGTTTATATTAAACCCAGAACATTGCTTCAAAACACTTTCACATGCCTAAAACACTCCAGCCTGACTGCAACACACATTATAAAGCCCTTCAGGACTGCCTGCGTTTGGCTTCGCATGTTTTTATCCACATAGAAATTACTTGAAAAATGGAAAGAAGTCCCTGAAGTTCCGGAAGGCTGAATCCGGCCGTCTAACAATCGTTGTCCATCTCCACCCGGGAAATGAGCTTTAAATTGTGGGGAAAAGAAAGGCCGTTTTTGACAGCCGACGTGCAAATATGAGGCGATAGAATCTCAATGAGGCTTGAAAAAGGGAATGCATAAATAGATTAGAGTGAATGTGGCCACGGCGCACGAAAGCAAATCTAATTACGCAAGCACCGTATCTCCTGATTTAGGAAAGAGAGCCGGGCTTCACCTGACACATTCAGACGGTCCAGACGCAAGACGGCCCGCACTTATGTGACGTGTGTATGATGATTCGACTCATGCAAGTCAAAAACTAGAGATTTCCATGTAAATAGGATGACCTTCTGATGCAGGTTTACAGGAATCCTTGAGATAATACTGTGATGAACAATTCAGTTTTTAAGAGGGATTTCAAGGAATAGTTCAGACAAAAATTAAGATATGCTGAAAATTTGCCATCCTGGATGTAGATGAGTTTGTTTGTTCATCAGATTTGTATAAATGTGTCATTCCATCATTGTCTCACCAAAGGATGTGAATGGGTACCGTCAGAATGAGAGTCCAAATAGCTGATAAAAACATCACAAAAATCCACAAGTAATCCACACCACTCCAGACCATCAGTTCACATCTTGAGAAGACAAAAGCTGAAACAAATCCATCATTAAGACATTTTTAACTAAAATATATTGAGTCCATAATCCATAATAACACTTCCTCCAGTGAAAAAGTCCATCTCCTGTTGTCTCTCACATCAAAATCCATCCGCATATTTGTTTAGAGTGTTTTGTCTTGTCAAGAGTGCTTTATCTGTGCAGGTTTCTTTCCTGATTCAGACCAGACCACTTTTTCACTGGAGGAAGTGTTATTATGGATTATGGACTCAATGTGTTTTAGCTGAAAATGTCTTGATGATGGTTTTGTTTCATCTTTTGTCTTCTCAAGATGTGAACTGATGGACTGGAGTGGTGTGGATTACTTATGGATTATTGTGATGTTTTTATCAGCTGTTTGGACTCTCATTCTGACGGCACCCATTCACATCCATTGGTGAGACCGTGATGGAATGATACGTTTCTCCAAATGTGATGAAGAAACAAACTCATCCTAATCTTGTATCACTAATGATCTAAAAAGATGACATTTAATAGCAAAGAAATGTATCATTTGCTCACCAATGAAAGTGAATGGGTGCCGTCAAGGTGCCATCAGTTAACATCTTGAAAAGACAAAAACTGAAACAAAAAACTGAACAAATACACCATTAAGACTTTTTTAAATCCATAATAACACTTCCTCTTGGGAAAAAGTGGTCTGGTCTGAATCAGGAGAGAAATCTGCACAAATCAAGCACCGTTTACAAGCCAAAACAGCTCTAAACAAATATTTTGATGTGAGAGACAACATAAAATGGACTTTTTCACTGGAGGAAGTGTTATTATGGATTATGGACTCAACATATTTTTGTTCAAAATGTCTTAATGATGGATTTGTTTCAGCTTTTGTCTTCTCAAGATGTGAACTGATGGACTGGAGTGGTGTGGATTACTTGTGGATTTTTGTGATGTTTTTATCAGCTGTTTGGACTCTCATTCTGACAGCACCCATTCACTTTCATTGGTGGGCAAGTGATCGAGTGACACATTTCTTTGCTATTAAATGTCATCCTCTCAGATCATTAGTGATACAAGATTAAGATGAATTTGTTTCTTCATCACATTTGGCGAAATATGACATTCCATCACTTTCCCACCATGGATCCTCTGCACTGAATGAGTGCCGTCAAAATGAGAGTCCAAACATCCGAAAAACATCACATTTGATCATGGACTTGTATTTTAGTTAAAAACGTCTTAATGTTGGATTTGTTTCAGCTTTTGTCTTCTCAAGATGTTAACTGACCAGTTTGTGATGTTTTTATCAGCTGTTTGGATGCTCATTCTGACGGCACCCATTCACTTTCATTGGTGAGCAAGCGATGGAATGAAACATTTATTTGCTATTAAATGTCATCTTTTCAGATCATTAGTGATCAGAGTTTGTTTCTTCATCACATTTTTAAAAATGTGTCATTCCATCACTGTCTCACCAATGAATGTGAATGGGTGCCGTCAGAATGAGAATCCAAACAGCTGATAAAAGCATCACAAAAATCCACTCCAGTCCATCAGTTAACATCTTGAGAAGACAAAAACTGAAACAAATCCATCATTAAGACGTTTTTATCTAAAAAGTCCACAGAGTCCATAATCCATAATAACACCATGGAATGATAGAATGACACATTTCTCCAAATCTGATGAACAAACAAACTCATCTACATCTCTGATGACCGGCTGAATGACCTATTTTAAAGCGTGTTCTCTTTCACAGAAGTCTTTTCATATTTTTGTATTTCATAGGAGGTTGAAAAACTGGAGGTTGAAATATGATCTTGTTCATTTCTAGAGTCAGTGTAACAATTACAGTTCATTTTACAGTAATTAAATGGCATTAACTCAAATGTAGTTCATTTGGCTGGCGGGCTTTATGAACGACTCTGCTGGACATGCATAATTAAAACAGTCCGGCATCTTAATAGGTCACGCAATTAAAATTATATTCATAGTGGCCTGTCACAATTACTTAAGCACATTACAAACTGCCATCGTGATTATAAACGCTCACAATGACTGACTTTATCTCCAGCCAATGAAAAAACACTCCTCACAGACGGTCTGAAATACACAGAAATACCTGAGAATGAAACAGAATGACCAATCACAGTCAAGTATTCCAGAGAATTTTAATTGTTGTGTTTATTTGATTAACTGACCAATTAATTGATCATTTAAGGCTTGTTATGAATTTTTTACTTAGTATTTGTGTCTTGTTTTCCAGTACAAAAAACTTTCTTAAACCAAGATACATTTACTTTACTTTATCAAAATTAAGTGAGTTCATGCTTAAAACAAGAACAAATATCAAACTTCATCCAAAGGGGAAAGGTTGGTTTTATTAGGCTTGAGAAAATATTCTTAGCCTATTATTATTAGCCAAACTTCTAGTCATGCTAGTAACACGCTATTTACATGCTAATCATGCTAGAATAATGCTAGTAACTTGCTAATTGTTCTAGAATCATGCTAGAAACATGTTAACAACATGTTAAAAACGTGCTAATCATGCTAAAATCATGATAGTAACATGCTAATCATGCTAGAATAATGCTAATAACTTGCTAATCGTTCTAGAAGCATGCTAGTAACATGCTAATAATGCTAGCAACATGTTAACAACATTAAAAACTTGCTAATCATGCTAGGAACATGCTATTGGCATGCTAATCATGCTAGCAACATGCTATTTACATGCTAATCATGCTAGAAACATGCTAGTAACTTGTTAATCATGCTAGAAACATGCTAGCAACATGTTAATAACTTACTAATCATGCTTAAAACATGTTAGTAATTTTGCTAATCATTCTAAAATCATGATAGTAACATGCTAATCATGCTAGAATAATGCTAATAACTTGCTAATCGTCTAGAAGCATGCTAGTAACATGTTAATCATGCTAGCAACATGTTAACAACATTAAAAACTTGCTAATCATGCTAGGAACATGCTATTTACATGCTAATCATGCTAGAAACATGCTAGTAACTTCTAATCATTCTAGAATCATGCTAGTAATATGCAAATCATGCTAGAAACATGCTAGCAACATGTTAATAACCTTAATCATGCTTAAAACATGTTAGTAATTTAATCATGCTAAAATCATGATAGTAACATGCTAATCATCTCAACATGTTAACAACGTTAAAACTTAATCATGCTCATGCTGTTAACACTAATCATGCTAGTAACTGCTAATCATGCTAACAACACTATTTACATGCTAATCATGCTAGAATAATGCTAGTAACTTGCTAATCGTTCTAGAATCATGCTAGTAACATGCTAATCATGCTGGAAACATGTTAGCAACATGTTAATAACTTGCTAATCATGCTAGCAACATGCTAGTAACATTTTAACCATGCTAGAATCATGCTAGTAACTTGATTATCATGCTAGAAACATGCTAGCAATATGTTAATAACTTGTTAATCATGCTAAAATCATGATAGTAACATGCTAATCATGCTATTAGCATGCTAATCATGCTAGTAACTTGCTAATTATGCTTAAAACATGCAGGTAACATGCTAATCATGCTAGAAACATGTTAGCAACATGTTAATAACTTGCTAATCATTCTAGCAACATGCTATTAACATGTTAATCATGTTAACAACAAGCAAACAACTTGCTAATCATGCTAGTAACATGCTAATCATGCTAAAAACATGTTAGCAACATGTTAATAACTTGCTAATCATTCTAGCAACATGCTATTAACATGTTAATTATGCTAACAACATGCAAACAACTTGCTAATCATGCTAGAAACATGCTAATATTTTAAACTTGAAACTTTTTCAAACTTTCTGGTGTCTGTCTTGACAAACTTTTTTATCTAGTTTTGTTTGTTCTTGTTTTAAGCATAAACTCAAACTTCATTTTCATCCCTTTCTCAGAAAACAAGACTTCATGTTTTAAGTCATTTTGCTTCTTCAGTAAATGCATCTTCATTTTGTATGTTTGATATTTGTAGTGAAAAACAAGACAAACGTATTTGTTTCTGAAATTTATTTTGGAGTGAGAGACTTGTGTGTTTGTTTTGGAGGACACGAGCGTCACAAACACACATTAGCTCTGGCTTTTCAAGGTCGTGATGTATAATTCAGTTTGCAGGCGGACGGGGAAGGTGTGGATGAAACATTTATTTGGGTGAATCTGTTTTCCGCTCCCATAAACACGCCTTTAGCTTTCCAGATGCCAGCGCATATGAGGAGGATCCAGACCAGTCTTAAATAAGCAAAAGTTGTGTTGGACTTAAAATTTGCTGAAATACATTTGTGACCCTGGACCGCAAAACCAGTCATAAGGATCCATTTTTTGAAATTGAGATTTATACATCATCTGAAAGCTGAATAAATAAGCTTTTCATTAGGACAATATTTGGCTGAGATACAACTATTTGAAAATCTGGAATCAGAGGGTAAAAAAAAAAGGGCAAAATATTGAGAAAATAATTTTTAAAGTTGTCTAAATTAAGTTCTTAGCAATGCATATTACTAATCAAATTTTTGGCATAAAAGAAAAATCTATCATTTCGTCCCATACAATGTTTTGTCGGCTATTGCTACAAATATACCTGTGATACATATTATATAAAATAATAAATAAAGCACATAAATTATTTAATGACATTTAAACACATTTTCACCCCAAATTCTATTTACCACAACATTTTCACTACAATTATTATTTATTTATCTGTTAATTTTTATTGATTTATTGTTGGATGCTTAGCACACACCTTTTTTTTTTTTTTTTTGAGAAAAGAGGAAAATATTATTTCCTTTTTCACCCAGTCATTTTAATTTTAATTTCAATTTTAATTTTTAGTAATACTATTATGTGTTTTGTCATTTTTTTATTTGCTTTAATTTTTAAAGCAAATTCATGTTATTTTGGTTTTAGTTTGTGTTACTTTAGTACTTTAAGTAAAAAAAAAGAGAAATTTTCTTTGGCAATTAGTTGAAATAAAATAATTTTTTAAATAATTTAATAATATTTAATTTAATAATAAATAATCATTTTCTTTTAATATTTTTATTAATAATAATTTTATTTTATTTATTTTTTAAGTACCAAAACTGTTTGTTTGTTTGTTTGTTTGTTTAATGGTTTTAGTTTTAGTAATAACCCTGTTGAGCATAAATGCTACCAAGCACCCTTTACTAAATAATGAGAGTTTGGGGATGTGTTTATTTTTCGTTACAAATATTGTCTTAATCTTATTGGCCAGGTTTGTTTTCTTGTAGCAAGATTTTGACTTGTTATTAAATGTGACAGATTCATGAGATTCTCCCTCCTGTTGGACTTTGAATTCATTTCAGTTCATTTATTAGCTTATTAAACTTGAGTGTTAGTGTTAGTTTGTGCAGATGCGCTGATGTTCACTGATGTTTGTGTCCTCGACGCAGAAGATGACAGCGGCGGCTGTAACGCGTTTATCCGCGGAGCTTCATTTGGGCCTGAGGTTACGATGATCTCCAGCCTAATCCCACATCAGAGAGCCGAGCCCTTCATCCGCCATCCAAACGGCCACCAGGAATGTTTCTAAACGTTAAAATGTCCAGTTTTCCTGTCGTGATTATAACGTTATTTAGATGTTACAAAAACATTTCTGACAACGTTCTACTGACTTTATTTTCACCCAAAATAAAACGTTATTTGAATGTTTATTTTTAATATTCAAAGAACGTGTTCTCTAAACATAATGAAAATGTTACGGCGGTGTATGGTCATGTGTGCTCATGTTCATCATCGCGGTGTGATGGACGGCCGATGTTGGCTGTCGTTCGTTTGACAGTCAGATGGAGGTTTATTTGAGAGACTTATGGATGTTTGTGTGTTTTGTGTGACAGATTAATGCAAATCCAGCAGGAATGACAGTCGTGTAAAGCACAGATAAAGACAGAGCTGCGTTTGAAGCAATACTTCACTCACAAATCAGATGATACGTCAAAGCTCTGACATCTCATTTACAGAAACGTGTGAAATAGACTGAAGACGTGACGCTCAGTCCCAGCCACCAAAAATACCTTCTTAGAAGGCTGCTGACATTAAGTTAGAAAAACATTTCTGGATGTTCGCTGAATGCTCAAAATGTCCCGTTTTTACATTCTTTTATACACTTTTCTTCACTTTTTTTTTCTTTAAACAATTTAACAGCAATTTATTAAAGTATAAAAAATCCCAATCCCATTTTATTTGTTTTTATTTTGTTTGTTTACCCCCAAATTCTGTTTTTTTTTAATCTGTTTTAATTATTTAGGATACTGTTTGTTTTTTTGCTCCTTTTTGTAATGGTTAAATTAAAGTTTAGTGATCAAAAAGCATTGAAATCATGAAACAGATCATTTAACAACAATTTATCATTTTTAAAAAATAATAAATAAAGAGTTTATTATATATACATATATATATTATAAATAAAAATGTTATACATTTTTAAAGCCGTAAGAAATATATTTTATTTTATTATTATTCGTTTTTTTTTCAAATCCTTTTTTTTTTTTTTTTTATTTAAATTTGTCTGGACTCTGGGTGTTTTGTTTTTGTTTGGTTGGTTGTTTGTTTGTTTTGTTTTGCCTTGTTTTTGCTCATTTTTTATAATCGTTAAATTACATTTTTGTGATCAAATTTTTTTTTTAAATACATTTTTATACATTTTTAATATAAGGATAAAACATTTTTTGTCCAAATTCCATTTTTTTATATTTATTTTTTTATGGATTCTGTTTTGTTTTGTTTTGTTTAGTTTTTGCTCCTTTTTAAAATGGTTAAATTAAAGTTTAGTGATCAAAAAGTATTGAATGAACCTAGATCATTTAACAAGAGTTTATTATTAAAAAAAAACAGTTTATATTTTTAATAAATACATTTTTTATAAATTTTTAAAGCCATAAGAATTTTTTTTGTTTGTTTGTTTCCCCAAATTCTGTTTATATATATATATATATATATATATATATAATTTTTTTTTTCTGCATTCTGGATTTTTTGTTTGTTTGCTTGTTTTTTGTTTTTCTGGTTACATTTTCTTTGACATCATTTTGATGGTTAAATCACCTTTTAGCAATCAAAAAGCATATCTAATTAACTTAAATTACTGAATTCAACAACAATTTATAATAAAAGTACTGAAAATAACAGTTTAAGGTCCTTTAAAATAAATGTTTTAGTTTTTTTTTTTTTCTCACAAATTCTGTTTTATTGTTACCAAATTGTGTGTGTGTTTGTTTGTTTTACCAAATGTTCCTTTTTTAATTGTTCATGATTCCATTTTAAAGTTTCCATTAAATATTAATGATCAAAAAGCATGTCTAATTTAATTCATAAAAACAATTTAATGTATTATTGTGATTATTCCTTAAAACGAAGATTTAATGATTAGTAGTAGTGGTGTTATCATTACACTGAGACACACATTCTGTACAATAGGTATTACACTTCTGTCACAATTTCTTCAAGTTAAACCAAACTTTTATTTTGACAGGTTGTCGTGAAGGTCTTTGAGTTCCTGTGTGTGTCTGAAGACGAAGTTTCTCTCACTGAATCTTGTCATTCCAGGTGAGTAAATGAGGACTGACTAGTCGTCCTTTGTCTTTGCAAAGGTAAAAGGCAGACAAACTGCAGACGTCTTCTAAAAATAGTATGTTGGAGTGATTCTTGAGTGTAATGACTGTGTGCGTTTGACTCTTAAAGAGACGCTGCTCTAATTTCTGAGTGTGTTTTAGAGCAGAATGAGCAGGATCCCGTAGGGAGACGCTCGCCGAGGACTAATGCTGTCTTTTGCTTCTATTATTGCACTCGAATGAAAGTGATATTTCATAGTCAGAGCTGTTTTCTAGTCGTGCTGCAGTTCATTCTGCAAAAAAAAAACTAAAATAGAAAAACAAGATAAAAGTGCATGACTGAGCCGACAGCTTTTGTTTGCAGCAATTAAGCTGTGGTTAACCATTGGATTGATGCTAAACAGCAGCTAAAATAAAGTATTTGGACAATAAAATCACACTTCAGAATTCATGTCACTGATGGACATTTTTACAGACTAATAATGATGATATATGTATATTTACTAAAATATATTTCAAATTATATGTAAATATACTTTCTACCAATATATTTTGGTCATGTTTTGCATATTTATAAAAAAATATATATTTATTAATGTTTACAATGTTTACATTTTATATTTAATTTTTGTATATATTTTTTAAAAATATGTAGCATGTAAAAATTTGGCCACAATAAAAAAATGATAAAGTTTTGGCACATGGGAATTGAAGTGATGATTAACTCTATTAATTATGATGACTTCTGCTTTTGAGAGCCCTGGAAATGTGACAAAGGTCCATATTGTAAAGAAAGACACATGAAGACATTTTGGCTGCAGCAGTGGGAGGATCGGATCGGATCGGATCGGATCGGATCCAAACTGCTGTTTCCGGTGCTGTATTTGCGTCTGAGGCTCCGCGCGGCTCTGATTATATACTGCACACGACAGGCGGACATTAGATGTATTTCCTCTGTGATTATGTTTATTACAGTCATCTGGACCCTTATTAAGTCTTCAGCTGATAACCTCATGTGTGATCCGCAGGATAATGATGAACTCCAGTTTGACGAGAGGCCGCGCGGCTAAAGATCAGCGGGGGGTCGGGGACGGCAGCGTCAAACTTTCATGAGGGCCATGAATGAATCACCGAACGGTGAGAGATGAAGAGCGGTAAGCGCCGTAACGAGACTGCGGCGCTCCTGAATAAATCATTTCCCATGATGCTCTAGTGACCGACGGGTTTGGCTGTGAGCGAATGCTAACGAGTGATGCTCGTTACTGATGAATGTCAATGATGCTCAATTAAATACTAAACTTGAACTTTCCTGGAATCTCACTGCTGAAACCTGCCACAAATCAACATTCATTACACCAGCTCTTAGGTTTTTTATGATATGAATACATATGGACATTAATAACTTTACTACAGTTCTGACATATATAATGTTACAAAAGATATTTGTAATGTTGCAAAATAGATTTTAATGTTACAAAAGACATTTAGAATGTTACAAGACGTTCGTAATGTTACAACAGTTATGACATTTATATTACAAAAGCTGACATGTATAATGTTGCCAAAATTGACATTTAAATTGTTACAATAATTCTGATATTTATGCTCCAAAAGACATTTATAATGTTACAAAAGATATTTATATTGTTACAAGAAATCTGATATTTATAATGTTACAAAAGACATTGAGAATGTTACAAGATGTTTGTAATGTTACAAAAATTATGGCATTTATATTACAAAATTAGACATATAATTTTACAAAAAGCATTTAGAATGTTACAGGTCATTTATACTACAAAAGCTGACATTTATAATGTTGCCAAAATTGACATTTATATTGTTACCATAATTCTGATATTTATGTCCCAAAAGACATTTATAATGTTACAAAAGACAGTTTTAATGTTACAAAAATGGACATTTTATAACATTACAAAAATTGACATTTATAATGTTACAAAAATTAGCATTTATGTTGTTACATTAATAATTCTGATATTTATGTCTTATATATTTATCATGGTGCAAAAAATTCTTACATTTGTAATGTTACAAAATATATTTTTATTGTTACAAAAAATCCGATATTTATAATATTACAAAAGACATTTAGAATGTTACAAAAATTATGACATTTACATTACAAAGACAGACATGTATAATTTTACAAAAAGCATTTAGAATGTTTAAAGTCATGTATATTACAAAAGCTGACATTTATAATGTTACCAAAATTGATATTGTTACAATAATTCTGATATTTATGTTACAAAAGACATTTATATTGTTACAAAAATCTGATATTTGTAATGTTACAAATGTCACAAAATTGACATTTATAATGTTACAAAAGATATTGTAAAAACTCTAATAGTGTGTTAATAATTAATAATAATCTATTAATTTAGAAAAGTTTGAGTCATCCTGAGGCCCTGCCTTGGAATCCTGTGCTCCTGTAACTTTATTTTCTGAAACACTGAGAGAAACTGGAGAGTTTGCGTGAGGATAAAGGTGAAGTAGATCAGGTTGATTTGGAGCGGAGTGTAATCTGCTCTTGAACCCTAAGCGGGTCGCAGGTCGGACGGTAACGTGTGCCGTGAATACAGAGCAGTCTTATCTACGGCCGTCAGCTCACCGCCTGCTGAATAAAACACAGACTCACGCTTCCCCTGGATCCAGTGCCTACATAGGGAGCTCCCTTATTAGACAGCACTGAAACACAAACACACACTGCTGAACTAACAACACAATGCTCAAATACTCTTCAAAATGCACAAAAATATTTTTAATTGACATTTCTGCAGCATCATACAGATGACTGTTAGGATCATTCAGTGGTGTGCACTTAATTGTATTGAATGTGCACTTGTAGTGTACTGCAAATATTAAAAATATATTTAAAAAAAATCATCCTTTTTTAATATTAGGCCCTTTGTTTTTGCAGATCAGCAGATTTTTGGGCTGCTATTAACTCATGTATCGGCAGCAGGTTGTGTCGTGTCTCTGTCATGCCGGAGAGGATCATGGAAGATCAGCACACAGACATTTAATGGAATCCGGCTCTCTTCACTTCTCCTCATTTATTTCCCGTCCCGTCCCGCTTGATGGATTGGGCCATCAGTGAGAAATAATTAACGGTGCTCCGGAGTCCCGTCTGACTGAATGCAGCATCAGTGAGGGGTCAAAGGTCGACTGCTCTTAGCAACATTGTTCTTCCACGGCCGTTCAAGTCTAACTCAACTACACTCCGCAGTTTTATAGGATATAACCCTAATATCCTAACAATAATCTCAAAACATCTCAGTTTTTTTTTTTCTTAAAAAGAAAAATAGATGAATATATTAATTTAGAATTAAATCTACCTAAAGAAACTGTGCCATTATAAACATTTAGGACACAAAAGTACATACTGTACTGTTCAGTAAAGACAATTACAATTTTACCAAAAAAATCTGATATTTATCGTGTTATAAAAAATTCTCTATAAAATTAATTTATACATTGTTTCAGAAGTTGACATTTACAATGTCACAAAATACATTTAGAACTTTACAACAATTCTGGCATTTATAAGGTTACAAAAGATATTTATAATGTTACAAAAATTCTGATATTTATAGTGTCATAAAAATATTTGTTACAAAAATTATTATATAATGTTGCCAAAAAATTGACATTTATAATGTTACAAAAGACATTTATGTTACGAAGGATGTTTATAATGTTACAAAAATTATAACATTTATAATATCACAAAAGACATTTATAATGTTGCAAAAATTGATGTGTAATGTTACAAACATTGACATTTATAATGTTACAAAAGTTTGCATTTGTTACAAAAATTCTGACATTTATAATGTAACCAAAAACATTTATGATGTTACAAAAACTGACATTTAAAATGTTACCAAAGACATTTATCTTGTTACAAAAATGGACATTTCTAGTGTAACAAAATACATTTATATCACAAGAGATTTATGTTACAAAAATTATGACATTTATAATGCTACAAAAAATGACATTTATAATGTAACAAAAAGGGACATTTATAATGTTACAAAAATTATGATATTCATAATGTTACAAAAATTGACGTGTAATGTTCTGAACATTGACATTTAAAATGTTACAAAAGTTTGCATTTGTTACAAAAATTCTGACATTTATAATGTTACCAAAGACATTTATCTTGTTACAAAAATGGACATTTCTACGAAAGACATTTATATCACAAGAGATGTATAATGTTACAAACATTGACATTTATGTTACAAAAATTCTGACATTTATAATGTTACAAAAAAATAACATTTATAATGTAACAAAAGACATTTGTAATATGACAAAAGACATTTATAATGTTACAAAAATTATGACATTCATAATGTTATGAAATGCATCTATAATGTTATAAAAAAACAATGTTACCAAAACATTCTGACATTTATGTTACAAAATATGTTTATACTGTTACAAAAGTTGACATTTATAATGTTACAAAACGTATGTATAATGTTACAAAAAAAACAATGTTACCAAAAAATTCTGACATGTATAATATTAAAACTAAAACTGAAATTACTCACTTAGTTTTGGTTGATTTTTCAGAAAACATGAATCAAAATCTATGAGGCCTGATAGTCATTTTACCTCTAAAGTAAAAGTATTAGATATTTGTACTGGAACACAAAACAAAAATAAGAGTAAGAAAATCATTCACAAAAATATTGTGCAGCACAACTGTTTTCAACATTGCTAATAATCATAAATGTTTGTTGAGCAGCAAATCGGCATATTAGAATGATTTCTGAAGGATCATGTGACACTGAAGACTGGAGTAATGATGCTGAAAATTCAGCTGCGCATCACAGAAATAAATTACAGTTTAACACATATTCACATAGAAAACAGCTGTTTTAAATTACAAAACTTTTTCACATTTTTTTTTCTATTTTCACCATATTTTTCGATCATATAAGCGGCATGACATTTTCTTAAAACCCAAGCTCTGAGGCGCTCAGCTCTGATCTCTGATGATGTTGTAAGTCTGACAGTGAAACACAGCTTGAACAGAAGCTCATTTCAGTGTACATAGAGTTCTGAGATTTCTGATATGAAATATAATTCCTCGCTGTCCAGAGATTGTTTTCTTATATTATTCTGACACATGAGTCTCATATCAGAACAGACCAATTCAATTTAGACCGAACATGATGGATCCTGAAGATTTGAGGAGATTCTTTTAACCCTGCGTCGTTTGTCAGAAACAGACAGAGTTCTTCTGGAAACAGACAGCAGTTTAAATGATGATCGTATTGATCAGTTTAGAGCTGATCGATGAGCTACAGAAACATCACAAGAGCTGCAATGCATTTCAGCATTTCTGACAGCATCACCATTTAACAAACGGATGAGTACGTATCATTTATTTGTGTGTAAATATATGTGCTGATAAATGATATTACAGAATTTATTAGAAGATTCTTGTCAGTTTCTGACTGATGTTTAAACAGGAATGTAGATGTGTTTTCTATAAGCATTCAAATATATATATATTATTTCTTCTACGCTTTTTTTGGCTGTACTTGTTCTTAATTATTTCACTTGTTATATTGCATGCTAATAAATATTATTTTACGTATTATATTGCATGCTAATGAATAAAAAAAATTATATATTTGATACAATAAAATATAATTATATAATATATATATAATAGGGTTATGGTTAGGGATAGGGTAATAATATATATATATATATATATATATATATTCTACACTTTTTTGATATTGCATGCTAATGAATAAAACAAAAATCAAAAATTTTATATATAAATAATAATAATAGTAATGATATATGTATATGTATATGTATATGTATATATATATTTTTTTTACTTGTTATATTGCATGCTAATAAATTATATTTCACTTATAGTATTGCATGCTATTGAATAAAACAAAAATTAAATATGTAAGTAATACAATAAAATATAATAATATATATATAATAATATATACTTATTCTTAATTGCTTTATTTTTTATATTGCATGCTAATGAATAAAACAAAAATCAAAAATTATATATGTAAATAATAAAATAAAATATAATAGCATATATATATGTATATATATATATATATATATATATAATCATGTATTTCTTCATTTCTTCTACATTTTTTGGCTCTACTTATTCTTAATTATTTTACTTATATTGCATGCTAATGAATAAAACTAAAATTATATATATAAATAATAAAATTAAATATAATAACAAACCTTTACATATTTTTTCATATATTTCTTCATTTCTTCTACATTTTTGACTCTACTTATTCTTAATTATTTGACTTCTTATATTGCATGCTAATGAATAAAACTAAAATTATATATATATAAATAATAATAATAATAATAATTATATATATATTAATAAGTAATATATATATTAAGTAATACATTGAAATATTTTTTTTCTACTTATTGTTAATTGTTTTACTTATTATATTGCATGCTAATGAGTAAAATATAAAATGAAATATAATAATAAATATATTTTAATATTAATAGTATATATTAATATTATAATATTAATAATACACTTTTTTATTTTCAGTTGCCCTGGTTTATTCTTGAGTTTCTTTCTTGTGGCTCTGCTTTTTATGATAAATTGCAGGTTTTTCCTATTTTGTGAGTCACTTTAGATAAAAGCTTCTGCTAAATGACTAAATGTATTTGATGTATGATGGAACAAATACAGATCTACTATCAGCAAAACCTCTAACACACTAAAATATGTTTCAGGAGTTTTTTTGTATGACAGCAGCATGAGAATATGAGCATATGAGCTTCAGCTGATGAGTTCATGTTCTTCATTGCCAAACATGGAGATTTGTGAACGTGGATCAGCTCGGATCATCTGATGAGAAATACTGGAGCTTATATTGAGATCTCTGACAAATCTGAGCCCAGTTTGAGACGTGGATGAACATGGAAATGGATGTCATGACTGATGGAAAGGTGTTTCCTGAAGGCTTTATAGAAACGGACGGGATTTCACTCATTATTTCCATGTGAGATCCAATTAAACTAAAACTCCAGACTCAAATTTGAGCTTCCAATGAGTTCGTGATGCAGAAACGGCAGCAGATAAATGATTGCGCAGCAGGTCTGATGGAGTCTAATGAGCGGACGGCCGTGGATTAAAGTCGACGCCGCAGACGTGCTTCTACACGCCGAACAAAGCTTTCAGGGCTTTACGTCTTAGAAGATGTTCAATTGTTAAACCTGCTTCTCTTTACAGGATCTGAGCCATTCATTTGCTGAGAAAGAACTAATTACCACCATACAGAGACACAGTCGTGAGGGGAAAAAGGTTCTTCTCGCTGGACGATTGTGAATCCTCATCAATGAATCAGAGCAATTAGCAAAATGTTTTGTATTTTTCAGAGAATGTTCTTCAGCAGGACTGATCTTAATGTCTGACTAACGTCATTGAAGACCACATAATGTTGAGCAAATGTTCTATTTAAAATTTGAGACCAAAAATGTGATTTGACATCAAAGTTATCTGACATAATCAACATGAATTTGTTCTGGCACAGTTTAACTCTTGATTTCTTGTCATATTTTATAACCAGTTTCTAAACTATAGTGAATGTGATAATGTCATAATGTGTTAAATGTGTCTGAATAAATGTAGGTTTGACTGTACATACATACACATATACACACACTTGCAAATGCAGAGTTATTTTAACCTGAATATGAATCTTTTTTTTCTCTCTCTGAGTGTTTTTTTTTCTTAGAGCTCCATATGAGTGTGAATCTACTGCCCCCGTGTGTCTCTACATGATAATACACATGCAGAATGTTTGATTAGAAAATATACATGACTATTTACAATAATAATAAATATAACATTAATTTAAATGTATGATTATATACTTTGCCTTTTATCTGTTTTTTTTATTTGCTATTCTTATATTTTATTATTTTATAAAGAATCATAAAGAATATCAGAATGCAGTGGTTTTTAGTCCTCCATTCAGTTTTATGATTAATTTAAATTATATTTTTTAAACATTTTTAAAACATAAAACATTTATGATTATATAATTTACTCTAAAAATCTGCTATTCATAAATTACTTCAGATCAGTTTTTGCTCCATCTGATATATTATTTTATAATAAAATGAAGGAATGTTGGAAAACATTTCTGATTATATGTTTTACTTTTTTAAGGTTTTATATGTTTTTTTATTATTATTTTACGGTTATCTGATTTTTGTTCCATCTGTTTTGTTTTTGTTTTTTTGTTTTTCTAAATGATTATTAGTTTAAATGTAATACACTCTTAAAAATGACGGTTCTTTATTTGCATCAGTGGTTTCACGAAGAACCTCGAACATCCATGGACCCTTTCAAATGCAGAAAAGTTCTTTATAGTCAAAAAAGGTTCTTTATATAAATTTCTGAACTCAGTTTTTTGTAACATTATACAGGTATTTTGCAACATTAAAAATGTCGGGCAATTTTTGTAACATTATAAATGTGTTCTGTAACATTATAAATATCCCATTTTTGTAACAACTTTGAATGTTAATTTTTATAACATTATAAATGTCTTTTGTAACATAAATGTCAGTATTTCTGTAACATTATAAATGTAACATTTTTCAACATTGTAAATGCGTTCTGTAACATTATAAATATATTTTTAACAATTTTTATCTTAATGTGTGTAACATTATAAATGTGTAACATTATAAATATGTCTTTTGCAACATAAATGTCAGTGTTTTTGTAACATTATATACGTCAATTTTTGTAACATTATAAATGTATTCTGTAACATTATAAATATCCCATTTTTTGTAACAATTTTTAATGTTAATTTTTGTAATATCATAAATGTCTTTTGTAACATGTATTTTTGAACATTATCAATATAAATTTTGTAACATTATATGTTTTCTGTAGCATTAGAAATATCCAAATTTTTGTAACAATTTTTTAATAAATGTCAGAATTTTTGTAACATAAATGTGTTCTGTAACATTATAAATATGGACATTTTTGTAACAATTTTAATGTTAATTTCATAACATTATAAATGTCGACTTTTGTAATATTACAAATGTGTTTTGTAACATTAGAAATATCCACATTTTGTAACAATTTTGAATGTTAATTTTTGTAACATTATACATGTATTTTGTAACATAAACGTCAGTATTTTTGTAACATTATAAATATTAAATTTTTTGTAACAATTTTTAATGTTAATTTTTGTAACATGAATGTATTAAGCAACATAAATGTCATTATTTTGTAACATTATAAATACATTTTGTAACATAAATGTCAGTATATTTGAAACATTATAAATGTGTTCTGTAACATTATAAATATTTACATTTTTGGAACCATTTTTAATGTTAATTTTTGTAACGTTATAAATGTCTTTTGTAACATAAATGTCAGTATTTTGTAACATTATCAATATCAATATTATTATAAATGTTTTCTGTAGCATTGGAAATATCAACATTTTTGTAACATTTTTTAATAAATGTCAGCATTTTTGTAACATTATAAATGTGCTCTTTAACATTATAAATGTCCAACTTTTTGTAACAATTTTTAATGTTAATTTTTGTAACGTTAGAAATGTCTTTTGTAACATTAATGTCAGTATTTTTGTAAAATGTCATTATAAACATCAGAATTTTTATAACAATTTGTAATGTATTTTTTTGTCGTATGTGTGTGAATTGAGCTTGAACATCGTCGCTCTAATAGCCGCTGTTCCTTTAAGACGCGCTGAGCTCTGATTGGCCGTTTACAGGCACGTGTTGCGCGTCACGGCGGTGCGTTCATGATGGCGGCGGAGCCAGTGCGAGCGTGGAGCGACGAGCAGCTGAAGGGAGAAGAAGTGCCAAAGAAAGACCTGATCGTATTCATCCAGGAGAATGCAGCGCACTCGGTAGTGCACACACTACAGTCTGACAGTGTGCAGACACTGAGACACATTCAGCATCAACGACAAACATGCAGCTCAACAACACACTGATCACACACTCATGATTCATGCACTTTCAATTCATCATACACGTCTTTTAT